>JAFBJT010106394.1:101409-114915 GCA_016785325.1 Chascanopsetta lugubris
GTGGGGGTGGGTGGGGGGTGGGTGGGTGGGGGGGTTCATCATGGGGCATGTGGGGGAGGCCAGAGGCTGGAACAAGACAGGATCTTCAGAAGTGCTGGAGGCTCTCTGGGAACGGAAGATCAGCATTTTGAGCCTGACATCAGTGCCAGCATTCTGACTTCGTGCTCACGGCTGTCAGTGCCGTCTTAACGCGTTACTTACGTTCATTAAAGTAGAGCTGCAGCTGCTGGAATCCATCGTAAATCAACAGCTATCGCACGGTGCAGTGAAGGGTTTGACCCATTAAAGGTGTAGTGTGTACGATTTCTGTTGCTTCTATAGGTAGAAGAAAATATGACCAAACAACAACGTACCGACATTTTCATAATTCCCTAAATGTATTTTCGGTCCCATTACCCTTAAATGAGCCCCTTAGTGTATATTTACACGAGGAGTGCCTGGTCTCTACGTGGGCCGCCATGTTTTTACAGTAGCCCAGAGCGGACACACTAAACATATTTTGAGTTTTAGATGACAACTGAAGTCTCCCCTTGGTTCTCCTGCCTGCTTAGGAGGGTGAGAGTGAGGTGATGGATACAACATGCGACTTCACCCACTAGATGTCACCAAATCGTACACACCGCACCTTTAAGGGACAGTTATGAATCATGAAAGCACACGGTGTAGAATGTTGAAATTCTCTGTAATCATGAAGTAAGTATGTCAGAGTCAGCTCTGTGCAAAGACATGCAAATAAAACTGCTGCACGGTGCCACAAATGTCTGTTAAACGACGGACACAAATTGTCTCCCGTATTCCAAGTGCATTCAAAGTCTCGATTCACGTCTGATGACGTAAATTCACATGGGGACATCGGGGACGTGAAGATATTCCAGCCAGCGACTGGAAGTGTTTGCCTCCTCAGGTGCATCGGCAGTCAAGGAAATGGAAACTCTAAACGGACAGATCGGATCATCTAGAGGGACGGGTCTGTCCCTCAACGCGCTACGGATAATATCGAGTGTGTGATGATGTTTCTGGATTGAATTTTTCCAAACACAGTGACAGTGAAAAGAGCAAGGCCTCTCTCGCTGAAATCTCAGGAGGCTGAGGATAGATGACCCATTAGGCCTGGGTGACTAAAACGGCAACTCAATCTAATGCCTCATTTCCTCCCAGAGATGAGACAAGCTTTATGGCTTGACCCCTCCCAAAAGGATCTTATTCTTTCGGCTGTGGCCACGTTCTAATCTCACACATCACTGTCTCGACTAATATGAAAATAATATCAAGCGCATTAGCAAAGGTACAGCTCTGGAAAATCCAATTTGAAATTCATACTGTGGCGTCGGTGCACTTGATCATTCCATGTGTGGTCACGCCACATGTGGTTTTAGGGGACATTTGTCTTGAATAGGACAGAGGACATAGAGAGAGGAGGGGGCTCTGTGTGGAGAGAGGGGTTCACTTCCCATTCTCTCATCAGGGCCGTTTCCCACAACGGTTTGCACTCTGCACAACATACACTTGTTGCATAGCTCTGTTTGATTTAAATGGCTGTTTTGTTTTAGTTGTATTCATATACATATTTTATATTCTATTGTATTTTTTTCACACGCTATCACGTTTTCATTTTCTTACATTACACACTTCCTGCGTGACATTTACTGTGGACAGCAAAGTACGATTTGTATTTGTCCTTAAAATGTTTAATCTGCACTGCATTTTTCTCAAGCTGCTTCTCAAAACTGCCTTTAATGTTGTAATATTATTATTGTTACTTTTTGTTTCATTTTGAATGTTTTTATACATTCATTTCCATTTCTATTTCTTCTACATGATAATAAACACTTTTAATCTTGAATCGTGAATCTTTTCATTTTTATTGAGAACGATACCATAACATATAAATGCAACACTTTGAGCTGCAATGTTTGTATGAAAAGTGTATTCTTCTTCTTATTATTATTATTACTATTATTAATAACAGTCGCTAAGCTGACTTTTTCTCGAAACCCACATGTTTTATTTTCACCAAATTAGCTTCACATCTACTTTCCCAAACGCCTCAACAAACAGGCATGTGGATGGATTGTAATGGCTGCCTTTGCAGACATTTACAGTCCTCACATCACTGTGCACCAGCAGGGACAAGCAAGCAAACTGTGTCCTCCACCATTTGTGAAGCTCAATATAAAGCAGACCTTTGTGAGGACTGATATTTTCCATGAGATAAGTGTCTGGAGAGGCTAATGAGCTGCACGGTGTCAACAGACGGGGCTGAAAAACTTTTAATTTAATGCTCCCATTGTCAGTCATCAAGGAGGGGAGGACAAAAAAATGCACACACCTCCCGGAGGCCTGTGGGTGACTGTGCCTGCTGGTGTGTTCAAAACAGCAGCAGCAGCAGCAGCAGCAGCAGCAGCAGCAGCAGCCAACCAGTAATGTGGAGAGGCTCCTTCTGCTCAGCGGGCTTGAAACAAATGGGTTATTTAGAGCCTGCTTCATTTGCACTTGTGGAGAAAGGGCAGAGAGGAGATGAGAACCCCTTGACGGTTCAGTGTTAGGCCTATTTAATTAGCCAATTCACCCTCTGCTTTGTCACCTCAGCAGGCGCAAGTCTTCTTTGTGTTTTTCAAAGTAATTGCCACTTGCAGCATCAGCATTCGGCTCATCCAGGTATGTACTATAGTGTGGTGGGGAGCGGGAGGAATAGTTCCCCTGGCCGTACCCGGAGTGTGTAAAAATAGACAGACGGCCTTGGTGGTGGGACACTGATGCCCTGGCTCACCAGGCATGAATGGAGGTGAGGTCATCACGAGCGCCAGTGATCAGTCATGTGACATTTGGTTTGACCTATAACTGAGTGAGCTCTGCAGGCAGCTTTAGCGGTGCATGGGTTTGACTTGTCACACCCTTTGTAACCGATACGACACGTTAATGTACAATTCTTTAGAATGAGGCTACATGCTCCCTCGGTGGTGCTTTCGGAGATAAATGCTAACGTTGCGTAAATATGCTCACAATGCCGTTAATATGTAAACGTTCAAAAGGTATAAAGAGCCTAAAGTGACGCCCGACTCTCAGGATCTGCTCCAGAGGTACGGAAGAGAACCTCTTGAAAAGTCCCTCCTACATAATGGAACTACGCTACATAACTAAAACCTGCAGTATTAAAGGTGCAGTGTAAGGGATTTTTACAAAAAGGTATTTGACCTTTGTACTGAAGGTCAAGGCTCAGCAGTGGGGGAGCGTGATGCCTGGGTGACATGACAAAGGGTGGTTATCTTAAATGGACATCGACCAGTGCTGCTATGGCTGTAGCCTTCTTTCATCAGAGGTTGAAATCCAATTCAGTCAGTTACCAAAGTCGTTACGATCGCAAGCAGAAAAGTCAGCGCAATAGTGCCCCTACAGGACGGGACAAGAGATGACCAGATACATTGACAGTCTTCATCAAAGTACCAGGAATGAATCATCCCAATGGACTGATCACCTGGACATAATCCAGATTTTGCTGTCCCTGGATCAGCATGCAGTTGAGGTACGACCCCACTGACGGACCTGAAGAGCCACTCACCTGCCCAGACAGTGACGAGTGTACTGCATTTCATATTCCAAAGGCCAACTTTCAGAGTTTAAACACACCGCTTCACGCCGATCCCCGCGACCACGCGCGTTGCATAAATGCCATCAATCATTGACACGCTGAATAAATCCGCAACCAGACAAAAATCACCTTGCTCCGCAAAGCTGTAATTACACTGGAGAGGAGGATGCACCGCTGCCGTACCCTGGGGCTGAAGTGCCTCTATAATAAGCTTTCATCAAGAGCCAAGTCAAGCACAGTGTCCCACATATCAACAAGAGGTGCTCTCCAGTAGACGGGGCGGGGGGGGGGCGGAGACAGGTAGAAGTGATATTCACGGAATACAACAGTTTATTCGTGGTAAAAAAGAATGCAAAGAGTTTTGAAACATGAGTGCATTGGACAGATACGGGCTTTACAGTCATTACATTCAGACAAGGATAACGAGATTTTTGTATCAAAAATTCGGATAAAAAAAAACATCAAAGAAACTATCTATTCTTTGGAAAACTCCTTTGATAATGGTAATCTCTTCTGAATTCGTATCGATGCTTTAACAGAGCAGTCTGGCATCAACCTGTGTCAACATGAGGCCGTTCCTGTGGTTTCTGTGGAGGACGCATTCGAAAAAATGTAGAAGGAAGTAACCAGAAACCACCAGACGACACCAGGCAAGCTGTTCCATGCTTGCAGCATGTATTTTCGCCTTGCTGTCTCCAGTCAGTTTATTTGACTGTAAATCTGAGCAGTTATACACGGGACAGTAATGATGCACTGTAAATCTATATAATGTGTGATGATTAGAGCCGTTTGAGATGAAAAAAGGATCGTCACCTCACTTTGTCCTTGACATCATAGAAACTGGCATTTGCACTTAAGAGTATGTGCTTGTGTCACAATTGTGTAGCTCAGACACACTCACTATTGTTCTGAGGTAAATAGATACGCCTGAGCAGGGAGAGGAAAAGGCTAGAGTCAAACTCCCTCTTCCATTTCTGCAGTTACTATTCAAGAAATAATCGGAGAAACCCTCATCAGTCAGAATTTGTCTGCAAGCTCATTCCATTACAAAAACAAACAAAAAAAGACAGCACTGAATCTAAAGTCGGGAGTGTGCGCGTTGACTCGGGTTCCACTTGAGTGACGAACAGAGCCCACGGCCTCCTGGTTCCTTGACCTTCCACCTCAAAGTCTCAGGTATGCCACCTAAAGAAGAGGTGAAAACAGGTTATACTCGGGTGAACACTCGTGATGCACGAGGACAACAGAAGAACAGTTGGACTTTCTCCTTCTTTTAGAACTCAACTGAATTTTTCTCTGTGAACATTTGGATTTGTGTCCCCAAACGCACAGGCGGGCCTCTGCTAACCGGTCTCCCGATTGGTTCGGCAACACATTATCTGCAGTTAACGTCTTCAAACAATCGAAAACCGCAGGTGGTCGAGTTCTAATCAATTTCAAAAACAAATGTTCAGATAAACAAAGCCAAGAAAACAAATCAGCTCACTCCGTCATTGCTCTCGCTCGCTCTCTCTCTCCCTCCATCTGCTATTCCTGGGTGTTTGCTGGCTGCAGACAATGGCTGCGCTCCACTGAGGGCTCTATATTGGGATGATGGATGAGGGCATTTGCCTCACTCAAGGCCCCTGTCTCCTCCATTCCCGTGCCAATGCCTGCTCGCCACTCAAGCGCATCAATGGTAATTCATACAAACGATAACAAACGGCAAGTGGAGGGGAGCCGCTGCTGTAACAGTTCAGAGTCCCGGAACAAGAGGACAGGGTGATAAGGGAGCAGAGAGATGGAGGTTTCGATTGTGGGGAGTGGTGAGAGGCTCTGAGCTCGAGAGGTGGAAGTGGAGGGGAAAGTGTGCAATGCTCTCGTTCACCTCCACAGGAGGCTGTTGAGCAAAGGACAAAAAAATCACAAGTCACCCTGCCACTCTTAAGAGTGGAACGTTTGAATCCTCGGCAGAGAGACGAGCATACTGAGCCACTTCCTGCTTAATGCCGCCGAATCTTTAACTCCATGATTTCAATATAGTCAGTTGTGCGTTCCCCGAGTCCCATGTCCAGAGTTGTGAGGTTGTCATTTCACCTTACTCGTTCATGTGCTTTGAAACTCGAGAGCGGAAGTCAACATGGACGCACTGATCAAAGTGTGTACTCATGAGTTGGACCTTTAATGAGCAACATGCAATTGCCTCTTACCAATGTGTGGTACGAGACAATAGCACGGTGACAGCAAAAACGATTCTGATAAATTTTGGCCACTTCTATCTGTAGAAATAGAATTAGAAAAAAAATATATAGACTTTTTTTTTTTTTACAAATGTATAATCACCTGAATGTAAGACTTGCTTTTTACATTACCCTAAAATGAGCCCTTTAATGTATCTTCACATCAGGATCATCCTCCCCATGGGGGCCGCCATGTTTTTTTTTGTTTTACAACAGCCCAGAGTGGACGTACTCAGCATCTTTTGAGCTTTAATGGCAACCCAGGGCCACCATAGGTTCCCCTGCATGCTCGGACGGGAGGGGTGAGGCGATGGGGACAAAATGCAACTTCACCTGTAGGTGTCACCAAATTTGACACACTTGCACCTTCAATGTGTAATATTGTGATTATTCTTACATCAAACCTCTGCAAACAGTGTTGGCCCCTTTTCTTTTTACGGCCACATTAACAAATAAACGATGGAAATAACGGGACTTTACATCTGTGAATGAACTGGAAGGAAGAGGGGAGTCGCAGCACTCACATCATCAGCCGGATCCTGCTGGACCTCCTTTGGGTGTTCACTTCAAAAGAAGAGACACACATCCGGCACATCTGCCGGAGTCGGTTAAGTGAGTGATCACAGTGACTGCTCATGTGCGCAGAGGCGCGCCAGTGGCCCGCGCAGCTAATTTTGGATGACTACAGGTGGTTCCACTACCGAGCCCCGTCACCTGTGAACTCCACATCCAGCTGGCTGCGGGCTGAGAGGACAAATCGTGGGAAAGGAGCCAGCGTTTGATCGGAGGACTCGCTACTTCCCGCTCGCTACGGGCGAGTGCTGCTGTTGATGTTCGAAGTGTTCTCAGATGGTTTCGTTCCGCGGTATTACAATTATTTGAAGGTCTTTGCACTTGCAGGGATCCCGGCGGTTTGTCCGCCCAGAACATTTGAAGAAAAAATAAAATAAAATAAAATTGTTCCTACGGGTGTAGCGGCTCTTTGATGTCATTAGACATCTTCGGAGCTTCGGCGCATTGAGATATGGAATATCACAGCTGCAGCAGCAGATCATCTTAGGCAGTCTTATTTTTCCATCAGCACAAAAGAGCCTTATAGTTGAAGGGACTGTACAGAGGAGGGGGGAGGAGGCGATGCCTGCTTGGGTCTTTAGAGGTGCTGAGACAATGACATGAAGGCTTGCGTAAAGGAAGTGTTCGGAACAACCACGCGGTCGTAAAAACGGCTGATGCTGTACTGTTATCATAACACTCCTAATCTGGCGAGCAGCTCAGGGAGCGTTTATTTTCCCACATGAAGAGCGAGCGACGGACAGAGGTAAAGAAATATGTTCCCGCTGCTCCACAGAACATTCAGCAGTGAGGAACAGGCCAGAGTTGGAGCTGATGTGAGAGACGGGGAAGGGTATGGTCCTGGCACACTGTTCAAAGCCACAGATCTATATATATATATATATATATATATATATATATATATGTATATTACTGTCCTTTGGCATTGGTCCGCCCCACCATATGGACGCAATCCAAATTCAAGAGGACAAAGCACAAGAGCTGGCTCTGAATTGGGGTCACAGCAACTGATAAGTGCCTTCAATGAGATTCAAGTAGTAATATTTCCATTTCTGTGGACAGCCATGTGATACTGACTCACCTGTGTACTATACATGAGGTCCAGGTCCAGGTCCTCTCTAAGGAGGACACCACACTGCATCACCATGTGACCCAAACTCTTTGAGCTGTAATAATCAAACCAATGGGCTGCACTGGGCTCTCTTACATGCTTGGACGGGAGAGGTGAGATGAGGGTCGTTCAGATACATGCACCTTCATCATAAGACGTAACTTACTCATATACGCTGTTCCTTTAAGGCGTCGATAATTCTGCTTAATCCTAAAACTATAGATGGCCACATGTATGATGTACGATGCTGCTTTCACGAAGTCAGCCAAAATGATTTGAAATGGTATTGGGTTTTTTTTTTTTTTGGTTTCATTATTTATCTTATTGATATTTCTATGCTAAGTCTGTCATGGCAAGCTCATTCATAACAAATCTGACCAACTGTATCCAAATTGACGAGCATTTTTTTGGACTACTGTCCAGATTTTCTGGAGTAAAGAAACGTTCCTTACTGGTCACTAATTGAAAGACAGTTATGTGAAGCTATTGCAAATGTCCTCACAGTGGGAATAATAAAAGATGATCTCATCTTATTTCTGGGGACTAGAAACACAGCTTTAGATATCATCGCACTGTATTGCACCGGTTTCATTAGGCTCAGGGTATCCAATGCGCAAGTAGTAGAGTGTTACACTCGAGGGCTCTACTTCAAGAAATACCTCATCACTCTTGTTTATAGTACAATGACATGCAATAACCTCCGTTTCCTTTCTAAAATATGACGACACCACAATCACATTACATTATCGAGCAGAGATATGCTGCTGTAAACGTGCGCAGCTGCGTCGTGGACCGCCAGCTCCGCGGATAAATCCCCCCCCCCCTTTCATCTATTTGTCCACGTGCAATGAATCGCGACGCGAGCGTCTTGGTGGAAGTAATTGATTTCGACAAAGTGCAGTCGCTCCCGGTGTGATGCGGCGAGGGCTGCGGGAAGGCCGAGGCCACGCTATGATCGATACGGCTCCGCTGGTCGTCGCTGAGAAGCGCAGCATCACGTTTTGGATGAGCCCGTCTAACCTACGTGTTGTCTTAGTGGGAGGCGAGGGGGGGAGGGGGGGGATGAGGGGGAGAGGCGGCGGCGGCGGGGGGGACGGGGGGAAGGGGGGGGGGGCGGTTGGGTGGGTCTGTTCCCCGGACTCCACAGTAGTGACACTTGGGAGCTGGAGCTACTCTACAGCCCATTACGCCGGCAGGCCCAGGGATGGAGGGCGGGAATCACAGCGGCCCCCAGACAACACTCGACATTCCACACGCAGCATAATAACAGGCTGGGTTATAGAACGAGCAGGCTTTGATCTACACACAGGGACAAAGGGCAATTTACTCTGAAAGACACACACACACACACACGCACGCACGCACACCTGGAAAGTATGCCACCGTCTGCCATGATGCTGGGGCTTGGCTGTTGTTGTTACTCCTTGAATACACGAGTCTACCGAGGGGGTGAGTGAGGGGTAATTGGGAGAGTCAGGCCTTTTTCGTGTCAGACATTTTGACTCGTCGGAGGAGCAGAGGCACAATGTCAAGCATATACTGCAACAAAATACACCTTCACTTCACTTAAGGCCACACTGAGGTGCACACCCCTACTATATCCATCCCCCAAAATATGTCGGATCCCCCCCCCCCCCAAGATTCAATAATCATTACATAGCATTAGCGAAAAAGCTGATTTGCCAAATGAGGAATAGTGTCGGTGAACACAGGATGCGCCCGATTGACATCCTCCTGACTCCTCTCTCATAGTTCTGCGAGACCTTTATCATCTTTCCAACGGGCCCCAGCACAGCAGACACGTTGAGTTGTCGTAACGACGAAGGCACATACGTCGTCGTATCATAAATTATAATTCATCTCCATTAAGTGTCACAGTCAAGCAGTGAGCCACCGTTTGGCGGAGATTCATCTGAATGTAAATATATCGCCATCTTACACAACTGTGCGTGCAAGGTAACATGATTCATGCGGAGAGGATCTCCAGAGTGACACTTTTTGTGAGATTGAATGCAGGATCTGATACGAAGAAGTATTTAAAGGGGTCTGCGCTGGCAGACCCCTTTAAAGTAGGCGGCATAATGACGCCAATTGATGTGCGGTTGGTGGGAATGTGACAGTTGTCTGTCGCAAAAACAAACCAGTAACAGAGAGGAGGGCTTGTGTGAGGGAAACGCCTTTTTCACACAATGCCACCATGTGATGTCGATCAATGGAAATATGTCAAAACTACAACTACCCCTTTTAAGATCAGAGTGACATCCATCAAGTCGTGCCCCGAGCGTATATTGGCCTCTTGTGCCGCTTCCTCTGACCGACACTAGCGATACCATATGTTCATTCGAGGTCATTGTTACGATAACGGAGGAGAGCGTGTATCGTTACGACATTTGCTTCGCTCTGAAGCGCTTTTATCAGCCAACAGTTCAAAGACCGCCGGCTGACAACATCCTGGCTCTCGCTTCCATTTCCTCTCCCGTATCTTCATGTCATCATCTCCAGCTGATGGAGCAAATGAACACGGTTCCCCCGGTGCCCTGCCTTTCGAGCGGCGGTCCGAGCACATACCCTCAGAGGCTCTCAGGCCGTCTCCGGTAACCCGAGACGGCCATACGATCGCATTACCTTCCCGTCCTCTGTCGCCTATGGCAGACAACGATCAGGAAGCGTCGAGGCTCTGCCGATTTATCACACTCTCTTTACCGCGCTAACCTCCAGACAGATACTGTGTCCTGCGTCTGGGTCGCTTTGTCTCGAGCCTTCTCCATTTCATCCCCGTCCCATTTCTCCCCCTCCACACACTTCACATGTTGTTGTCTCGGAGAACGGTCGCGCTCATAATGTGACCACCGCGTGTCGTGTCTTCGCTAGTCGGGCAGGCTGGAAGCGTTGTAAACTTTGAGGCACTGTCGCCTTGCAGCAAGATGGGAGATTTATGAGGGTGAAATAGAAAAAGCAATCTGATGGAACTGAACCCTTTGTTCTCGACTCCACGTCCTCGGAATGAGAATATACTGCGGCATTTCTCATTTGACATCAAGTTATTCCGACAGAATTTAGAGCAGCTGGAATTGGAATCGTCACATATCTTGGTCTTGCATCATATAAATATATATGTCGAGTATAACGCACATTGCTTTCACTTCCAGTCCAATATTTCAATGACTTATGACCCGATCACTTGGGATGGTATATCTGAACGATTGCCTCTGAACTGATTTCCATTGTTGCCGTAATTGAACGGATATGAATACACTGCCTATATTATGTATATGCTTCATGTTCATTGTCCTTGTGTGCTTCTGCTGCTGTACCTGTGGTAATGGGTGCTGTCTGCAGCCTTATTAAACATTAACATATCATTAACAAACCCAATATGGAACCGGGGGCATAATTGATCACCCCGTAACACAGGTTACTGTCGTTCAAAGAATGGGAAGGTGATCCTTCGCAATCCATTGAGCCTCGCAGCCCATATTAAAAAAAAGGTGCAGCGTGCAAGATTTGGTGGCATCTATAGGTGACACTGCGTGTTGTATCCCTGGCCTCACCACTCCCTCTCTGGCTTACAGGAGAACCGACGGCAGCCCTCAGTTGCCATTAAAGCAAAAGAGATGTTTAGTATGTCCGCTCTGGGCTACTGTAAAAAAAACCACAAAAAAAAAATGTATGGAGACCCTCATACATCTAGAAGTAACAAAAACGGACCAAAATCGTACACATTGCACTTTTGAGTTGTAACCCTAGTTTTAGTTAGTTCGTTTTTCTAAGTCAAAATGTATTAAAGAGGAACTAGTGCAGTCATACAGAAAGGTTTCAAACACCTTTTCAGTAGATGTATCCCATGGAACCTGTGTTTGGGACGTGTCACCTTTTCTTTTGTCAGCACCTAGTCCCATATTTACTACACTTGTACAACATTTTCTTCTATCACATGCAAATCTTTAAACCATTCAAAGGGGCCCAGTTGAGACCCACACCAGTGTTTCCCCTTACCATTCTATTGGCTGATCTTGGTAAGTCATCAAATAAGTAAACAATTGAATAGGTAAATGAGTAAATATGTAAAGACAAACATCCCCAACAGGCTACAAGGAGACCATCTTGCAGCTTGCATGTGGATTTCAATCAATGGGCCAGAAGTTTCAGACTTCAAGAGGCGCGGAAATGTTCCTCCAGAGGCCAAGAAAAATTCACTGCAGTGCCAAAAGCTGCAGTTTGTAGATAACTGTTATGTGACTAAATGTTCAAAGTGTGAGGTTTTATTTTGGACATTTTAAATACTTGTTCAATAGTGATGTAGACTGCTTTAATGAAAAGGCACATATTAACAGCATGACATCCTCCCCCCCCACCCCCACAAGGCTATAAACCTGGGGAAAACACTGCAAAATGTGCCCACATTTGCACTAATACTGATTCAACTGGTTCTGGATCTGTCTTATATGCTTCTTTACTTCAACGTTCCCTCTCCAACACATGCAGCCTCCATCCACCTGAACCCCTGCTGCCTGCCCGGGCAACTTCACATGAACTAGAGTTGATTTCCCGCTCATGTACGAGAGACGATTGCAACATTAAATCATTTTTTTCTTCTTCAGCAGATATAAAACTTGTTTAAGTGCTGGCAGTAGCGCTCTAAACTTTCTGAGTAGTAGGTGCAGGATAATGGCGCTAATTACCCTTGTTACTATGTTTAAAGCTGCTCAGAGAATGGGGTTGTCAGCAAAGTTAACACCTCCTATTTTCCAGTCAAAGGGCTTTTGCTCTGCAACTCCAGCTAAATATACACAATGTGCACAATTACAGGTGTGTGGAAGTTGAGAATAAGGCTGACTAAAGAAAAAACGTATGTTCGACCTGCATAATAAGTCCTGCGAGGAGAGCTGGCCACCGAAAGCTCTGAATCATGAAATTAATTGAGGATTAAAAACACTTTCAAGCACTTGTGAATAATGGAAGGGCGAGATGCTGAAAGTGAGACGTATTGGAAATCAGTGATTGCTGTCAGCTAAACGTGTCATTCCTAATACAGCCAAGGATGAGGATGAATTAGATCATGCCTCCTCACGTACTCCACGGTATTTCCGAAATATCCAAAAAAAAAAAGAAAAAAAAAAAAAAAAAAAAAAAAGAGGATGAGCGTGCCCCTACCCGTCCCCCACTGTCACTCACAGTTCATCCCAAATGTCTCACCTCATAGGATCTCATGCGACGCATCGATGCCGGAAGTGTAGAATTGCTGTCGTCTATCACTCGCAGCAGCTCCTCGCACACCTTCAGCGGCAGCACCACAGGATGTCCGATGACATTGGCTTCCCAACTGGCAACGATGCTGAAAACACACAGCAGGGGGTGATTTACCGCGACGACGTTATGTAATGAGAACAGTTCCTGGAAATAGCTGCTGTAAATCCCCCACGTTGAAGAATTCTCCCGGTCCGTTTAATGAAGCAGTTTTGAATTGTGAACTCGAGTGGATAACTAGGGATCCATAAGAGTGGATGGATGGTGAGGGGACGCGGTGACGAGACCGAGCAGTGATCAAGTGATGGATGCTCTGTCTGGAGAGTGGAGCTGATCCAGTTTGTTCGGGTGACATTTCACCATCTGCGCAGTTCCTTCAGAGGAGAGACGCCTCTCAGCGTTTGAACACTTCTGCTGAAGACGGCGATGCTGCTTTCCCGTTGTTCAGCACCGCTGCACAAAGAGCTGTTCAGTAGTGACACGCAGAGCCCAGGCAGAATATCAGTTGTTGATGATGATGATGATGATGTGCTGTTGATACGATAAGCAACATCCGCCGTCAACGAGCATTGCACACTTATTCAATTATAATTACACCGAATGTACCATCGGACCAAATCACACCGAAATCAATAATGTGCTTCCCTAGAACCTCAAAAAGAACATAAAAGTGTGAAGGTCATAAGTTGAACGATTCTACAGATGTGTGTCCCACTCAGCATCAACGGTTTTAACCAGTTTAAGCTGCTTATGTAGCAAATCAAGTC
>JAFBJT010106394.1:115323-126178 GCA_016785325.1 Chascanopsetta lugubris
ATCAATAATGTGCTTCCCTAGATCCTTAACAAGAACATAAAAGTGTGAAGGTCATAAGTTGAACGATTCTACAGATGTGTGTCCCACTCAACATCAACGGTTTTAACCAGTTTAAGCTGCTTATGTAGCAAATCAAATCTGGTTTCGAGTCTACACATTGACCCGAGCATGACTGCGTCGCATCACTGTCCACTTTGGTAGAGTTAATGCCATCTTCATTCATCAATTTAATGGAATTAATTCTATGGGAAAAAAATGTCAACCGTATAATTTCCATTACACGCCATTTCCATATCTATGAGGGCTTCCTGTCCACCCCCCCTCCCCTCCTCCCCCCCTCCCCCCTCCCCCACTGTGCCAGCCTGTGGTGGTGCCCTCGACTTTCACTCAACTCATAATCAAGTCACTGCCATTAATGACAAGCATAATCCACTTAGGCATTGGCTCACTGATTCTCTAGCCAATTATTGGCAGTTTAACCACACACACTCTAACCTCTGGCTGCAGCTGACTGTAGCCCACTGTACACGGCCCCACCACCCAGGGAACTCAGCTCCCCGGGCATAACATTTAATTTAAAAATGTCAGAGATGAGTGATGAAGGATGGATGGTAAATTATGTAGCGGGGAAATGGAAGTGTGGGTAACATTTAGCCTGCGCGAGACTTCGGAGAAATGCCAGAAGTCAGTGGAGTTTAAAAAGATATTTTTTTTTTTTAAATGCTGGTGCTTAAATGTTAAGTACCTCACAGCCAGGGATTTAATGCAGAGCCTATTTGGGGGGTGATGAATACACAGGGATCCATTCTCTGAACAAAGAATTACAAAGAGGAGGAGCGATACATTTGCAAGGACAATATATCTTCTTTTCATTTCTTAATGTAAGAATGTAAAAAAAATTTAATATCGCATTATATTTATATCTTATCTGAATATGACAAGTAATGAAAAATCACAGGAGAGGCACACAAAAATATGGTTGAGAATGTTTACAAGTTTTTTTTTACTCTTATTCTAAATGTCACCCACATTTGTTTGTAGGCCGAGTTTGTATGAACATGCAATTCAAGATTCCAGCAGCACGGCGCTGTCACAGTGCGTATCAGAAAGATGGCTGCTGCCAGTACACGTCTGAGCCAGGATGATAACCAACACCCGATCATTCCATATAAGGTTACACTTCCAAATCAGACGTGTTCGATCTTTAAAGGCCTGGCGTTATGCTGTTGTGTTGGCTGGTCGGACTTGGCCGTTTCCATCAGAAGCAAATGAAAACACCTGGCCGGGCGTTTCCACACTAATCAAGTCCACCTGCCCCGCCTGCCACTGAGCGGTTAGCAGCCGCAGGTGCGCCTGCCGAGAATCAGAAGAGTTCCTCTCCATCACTCGTATCTCAAGAACAAATGTGTTCCTCTGTATGGTTGTGAGCACGGAGCCCAGAGCCCCCATTGCACAGTTTGTCGTCTTCAGAGCAACCGCGAGAGACACTCTGCATTTTTCATATCCAACAACGAGTCACGTTGCATTTTCCTGCTCCGCAGTGCTGAAGATTCCCCGGCATCACTCACCACGCCGAATTCATCGTGTAATTTAAATGGACTCTCGCTGCGTTGACTGGGAAGACAAGTCTCTCTCCTTTCATGCAGGCTCTGCCTCTAATTACCATTTCTCCTGCAGTTAGCCGGTGGGCTTGTCAAAATGCTGGAAACAACAAAACTTCGCTGTTCTGCCATCACTCTCTCTGCTTGCAGGGGAGAGGAGGAGGAGGAGGAGGGGGAGGAGGAGGAGGAAAAATGCTGAGTGCTGATTCAGTTGAAAATAATGAGGGTGGAAGACTCTTCCAGTGGGGTTGCTGCTGTACCGAGCATGGAGAACCACATGCGGCACATCCACCCACACCTCTCCGATGCATCACAGCCAGGTACACGGAGCCTCGCTCCGGTCAAAACAACACCCCCCCACCACCACCACAACCACCACCCCGGATGTGCAACAAACACGAGCGTTGCTTATGCAACCGGCAACTTTTGAGACGACAAACACCTTTTTGATGGCATTCTCATTTGCAAAATTACAGGCAATTATATCCGCGCAGGGACCCTTAGCGCAGAACCTGCGCGCCAACAAAGTCGCCTTTCATCCCTCGCAAGGCAGCGTGTGATTGAGTGGGTGCACTGGGAGGATGAAAGGGTGAGATAAACATGAGGAAAACAATGGTGGGGGACAAACAAAAATAAATAAATAAATAAAGGGAGGGTGAGGAGTGGAAGTCACAGATGATGCAGGAGGTTTCCTCACTTACTCTCTCTGCTGGACGCCCTGGTCGGAGCAGGTGACGTAGAGCAGTTTCAGTGCACCGGCCGCTCCGGGTGACGGACCGTGCGGAGTGGCGGAGCCGACGGAGTTCAAACCCCCGACGCACGTCTGTGGGACTGACGCCACGATGGAGTCGCTGTTCAGCAGCCAGAGCTGCGGCAGGTGGAGCAGACAAGTCACTTAACACTTGGGGAGACACATGCGTCACATCACACGAGGAGGAGGGGGGAGGGGAGGGGAGGGGAGGGAGGAGGGGGGGGAGGGAGGGAATCACACTCCATCACATCAGCCCGACATCTACTCACGCTGATGGAAGCTGGAGTGACACTATGTGCACCTAGTGTGCTTTTTGTGACCCTCACAAACGCTCGGGATGGTGTTTTCACACTCATTTAGTCCTGTGTGTAGAAAGTAGGTGACTTCTTTCCATTTGTATTGGCAGATATGGAATGCGTATAAATACTATACTGATCTGTCTATGACTTGCGAGGCCCCTAGTGCAGTCAACAAAATGTCGACTCTCATGTGAGTGGATGTGAGGATGTGTGCACAAAGGTGGAGAGGATCCCGTTCGGGACCTGTCGATGGCCACACATGATTTTGTCGCCCGTGAGCATGACCTTTGACCTTAGCATCCAAAGAGATGATCTCAATGAGTGTTTACAACAAAGGTATACACAGGCAACATTGTGCAGCCAGCTGCTGATCCAGAAAGATCCAGATCCATAAAAGCAAATTGTGATTTACGTCGGCGGCGGTGAGATCTGCAGCAGTAAAACGAATATCGGCAAAACACGAGGGCTAAAACGTGAAGAACGTTTCCGATTATCTATGTATTAAAAATGGTCTTCGATTACAGTCCAATTTCACACACGAGTGATAATACTGTTTCATTCCATCTGCACTTCCAGTTTCAGTGGTATACAGTTTAAACACACAGTGGATGAAACTTTCAGTGAAAGATCAGACTGAAACATTGGCATTACAAGTAGCTTAACTTCAAATAATAATAATAATAATAATAATAATAATAGCAGCAGGAGTGAGTAACCGTTGTTTAACAAAGACCTGGTCATTATAATCCACGAGCAGCTGATTTGAAAGAAGGTAAAGACCTGGCCGGATTCTCCAATCAGCTCACTTGAAGAACCTGCAGAGGTTCTATTTTTATCAAATAAAATGTCCCATGAGCCTCCTGATTGTTCGATTGTACTTACCAATAAGAAGGCCTTTCCATCAGGGGTTTGGACAGAGAAGTGGAAGGTGCTCTGCGAGTTGGACAGCTCCAGTAATCTGGCTGCTACTGTCCTCTCCACAAAGACGGGTCTGTGCCAGGGACACAATTCATTCACTTTTGTCTAAGAAGAAACATCAAATGAAATATAACAGAGGAACCAGTGACCTTTGGCGAAATGACCTGGTTTTCATGCTTTCCTCTGAGACGGTTTCGGGAAAATATGGGTTTTTATGGTCGTATGCGCAAGATGAATCATTTTCTAATGTCTTTATTGGAACTGGAAGTACTTTAAAGTCAGGGGGTCTGGTTTTATAGTGAAGGATATAAACATAAATATATACGGCAACAGTCAGAAATATTCATCGAGAAAGACTTGAAGTGACATTTCTCAAGTTAGTTTTATTGACTTCCCTATGAAGCCGTCTGGTTTAAGGCCAAACGTTTTTCTAACTCTCACCACTTAAGATAATGGATTTTTTTAAAAACCTGCCTGTCCACTACGGCGTCCGTTCCTCTGTCTCCCTCCGCGGGCTCGACCACCACCTGTGTGATGTACAGTTTCAGGGTCCCTGTAAGAAGCAGTGTGGAGAAAGAAAAAAAAGCCTTATGCACACAACTGAAAATAATGTTTATGTATGAAAAGCGACTGGAACGTTATGTACCTGGCGCAACAGCCTCTCCCAGCACCGAGGAACAGCTCTTACAGGAGATGAGTGGCAGTCGGCGGCAGGGTTTCTGTAAAGAGCCGGGAAACATAATCAGGACAGAGAACGGGGAGGGATGTGTGGTATGCAGATTGTCATTTCTCCTGCTCTTTGGATTTCGCCTGGTTTTGTAAGTCAAGCGCAGACAGTCGCTGCAGCAGAGAACGACAAGTGGAAACACAGGGCTCTGGCTCTGGCTTGTTTACAGAGCTAGAGCTTAACCTCACCGACGCAGCCGTGTGGGGAGAGGGTGGCGATACTTTATGATACCGCTATAAATCCAATTTTGGGGGTTTATTGCAGAATAGTTTCACCATGTTCTGCTTCAAACACTTTCTCCGTTACAGCAGAAAGTTAATGTGACTTTTCCAGCTGGAACTTTTTCCCCGTTTGATTCAGACTCTTATTCGAATTTTTAAAATGTATTTTGGATTTTCTCCATTTTTTCATTCCCATCCAAGACATTGGAAAATACAATACGAGGGAAATGGGATAATGAATTTGAAGAATTATAGGTAGAGTGTAATATAAAATCAATCTATTGACAAAACATTGACTCAAAAATAAAAAACGTGTTTTGTGATTTGGGTGTATATTGAGCTGAATGTACTAATTGCTGTCTTCAGTCTCTCAAAATGAACCTTTTGTATGAACACCAGGGGCAGGCCCTTTCACCAGAGGCCACCATGTTGCACCACCATATTTTTACAAAGGCTACACATGCAATTTAACCGGCAGATGTCACTAAACTTTAAATTTGACGCCTTAGGGTAGAATGAATTTAGTAATCAGAAAAACAGCCATTTTTCATGAATAGTGTTGCATTGTGCAATGACTGACTGATAAAGTGCAGAATTCCACACTTTTGAACTGTGACAGTGTTTGGCCTAAGGCATTCACTGAATGAATTTTGTATTTGTATTTGAGAGTCTTTAACCTTGAATTGTCAGGTTTATGCAAAACATTAAATTTGAATTTTACAAATGGAAAATAGAAGAACATTTATCTTCCAGTCTAATCTTAATAACACCCCCCCCCCCCCGCCCCCTTAATAACCCCCCCCCCCCCCGGCACTCTTCCACAATAACTGTGAAAAGCCTGAAATGGCCCTCACCTTTGGATCTTGGGCGTCCTCTGAGCCGACAGGGCCGACTTCCTGTGTGAGAGTCTGATCGCAGCTGTCATCTCTGGCTACGAGGAGGAACGTGTCGCCCATCAGGCAGTCCTCTGCCCTGGGCAGCAACTTCTTGTGGGCAAAGGGATCCGGGTGGCAACACCAGTCATCCACGATGGCGTTCCAGTTGCCGTTGGGAAGCGGAAGTACTCGTTTAAACACTCTGAAAGAATGAGGGGGAGAGAGATCAGTTATAGGGTTTCTCGCTTTCCTGGGTCACGAGGAAACCGGTTGTTGCAGCGGAGGGAGCTGTTATTGATTGAAAGGCACAGCTGCTTGAGAATTAAAGGTCAAAAAACACAAAGGAGGAATTTACGACGAGTTGTCAGCCCGAGTGTTTTCGTCTTATTTGACCTACTGCCACCAAGTGAAGTGGGGTGACTGTAAATGTGCTTTTTAAGGCGAAACGTTCCAGCCCAGCCAACACAAACTGCAGCTTTCAGAGAGATTACTGCGTACAATCAACCCATCTCTGGAACTGTCAACACAGGCTGAGCATTATGACCTGCAGCGGGACTGTTGTGTTCAACTGTTCTCAACTACACAAAGGCCGTTTGTTAAGGGCCCCTTGTGATGGATGCTCCCCCATGCTAGGATTAATACCTCGGAGAAGGGTATTGATACAAAGCATCGTTTTGCAGATAAACTGTTAGAAGTGTAACTTTCCCTCGGTTCCTGGCATTTCTAGCTAGTTCCCAGAACAAGCTGAGAGCAAAGAGCGGACGTTCATGGGGAACCTTGAGTGGTTTATTGCCAAGGAACACAGCCAGAGGGCAGAGGGCTCCGTAATGCAACTATTGCAATTTCCAGCATGTCACACCGCACTGCTGAGCCGAGAAAGCTACAAGCTGAAGGCAATGAGAACAATACCGGTGTTGAGCGGAACCACCTCAAGGTGAGAAATGTGATTGTTTTGTTTTTTCCCCCGCTTTCCTAAATAGGTGGCACGGACCTTTTACGCTGCACTAACTCTATAACTCCGGCCCGGCCAGTCTGACCGCTGTGGACACATGCTCCGCCCTCCATCCATCACTTTCTCCTTTCTCAGACTATCGCTTCCACCGCTGGGTCACACCATCAATAAACTCCGCACTCCTCTTCCTGTGGAGGATGACGTGAATAAAGAACCCATTTCCTACCGACGCCACCCCCCCCACCCCCACCCCCACCCACCCCCCTTCCATCTGCTCCTCACCTGTCCTCCAGTAGCCTGGTCATGCAGCCCTGGCAGTGGAAGCAATAAGTCTCTTTTGCCCGGAGTGTCTCCATCACGCTGTCAGACGCCACTGTGGAGGGGCCGAAGGGAAGCAAATAAATGAGGCGCATTAGGTGAAAGGGGCGGTAACCTTGTACTACAGAGCACAGAAATCGATAGAATGCTGGGTGGCAGGGGCTTGGCCTGAAACCAGGCCATAAATCTGACTAGGATTGGACTTGTCGGGGACTGTCCTTCGCTACAACTCACACCTCACACGAGAAGTCACGCAGAAATCTCGGGAAATGGCCAAGGAATGGGTTGACTGCGAAATCGTTTTCGGGAAATGTCTCTGGAGGGAACTTTGATGATCGATTGATGCTTAAAAGGAGTTTTCTCGCCACTCTGATGATCAGTCGCATGTGGGCCGCCGAGTATCCTGAGAGTAAGATCTACACCCTCGCTGGTCTCAGATGACCAAGTGACTCAGTCCAATTAATTCAGAATAGACAGCTGAGCTGAAAATAGCCAGCGAAAAACACTTTGTTCTCATCTTGGCACCGAGGAGTTAAGCAACGCAGAGGGACGTGTCTGGATACGATTCCATTCTCATCCCCAAGCGTTACCTTCTTGTGAGCTCGGTGCAACGTCGATGCGCAGCCTGTAGTGCAGCTCTTCTTCGCTGGATTCCCCCGCAGGCGTCGGGATGCACGATCCCGGCTCGAAGGTGACTCCTGCTGGCAGAGCCACGCTCAGGTCAGCCCGCTGAGTCCGGATGCGGAGCGATGAATCTCCACCGGTCACGACTACATCAGCAGGATCTCCAGCTGCGTCTTTCCTGGAGAGCAGAGCGAAGCAGAGGTGTCACACGAACAGGCCGAGAGTTATTAATAAATGCAACCTGGGGGCAAGATGAGGGACTATGTTGGTGATGGCAACCACCATCCTTACACTACGTCCTTGGGTATAGCCAAACAAAAGGAAAGAATTAAAGGTACAGTGTGAAGGATTTAATGACGAAGTTCCAAGTTGTGGCTGAATACCTGACTACATTTGTTAGATTTTAAGATAACAACCCAGATTGTATCGACAAGTGTAAAACAGTATTGGCTCAACATTGTCGGTGATTTTGATCATTTAATTTTCCGAATTTATAAAATGGCGCATGGTAAATACCAGAAAATGTGGGCTCTGGAGAACTGTGATTGAAGTTTTAGACATATGATTCATTCATTTCCACGCATAATTCAAATCTTTGACCACAGAGTGTTTCTCATTTTAGTTTTGAAAATGACTGAAAAGATTAATCAGAATCATTTATCATCTTGTGTTTTGACTTTAGCACAAGAGTTCAAGTCATTCAAGTCACTTTATAAATAGAATTAAATCAACAAGTTGATCTTCCACAAAAACAAATCATTTCAAAGCATGCACAAGTTACTGGTCTCAGCCTCATGCATGAGTGTAATATACTGTACGTACACATATAGGATTTAGCTATTGAAAAGATATGCGTATATGAGGCAAAAGCATATGTTATATACATGAGTACAAAACATATATGAGAGCTATTAGAAATTAAAACAGTCTCATACATTAAAATATACCATGTGTCCAGCCCATAAATGCATGTAATGTATGTTTATGGATGAAAATGGCACATATATAATTGAACATGTACATCATTTATACATACCACATGATTGCACAATTAACCATAGATATTTCATAAACGATTTCCTATCTTCAGTCTGTAATCAGTCAGTGTAACATGGTGCCGTCAGAGCAAAAAGTGTAGTGTCATTCAGGCTCTCTTGAATGGAAACAGCGTTACGTAAAAGTGAGAGTCCTGTGACTATCCCTCCTCTTCCTGAAGAACTGAGCTCAACACAGGGAAGAAGTGTTATAAATAATGTTTCTACAATCATACATAATCTACCTCTACTTCCTGCTGGATGATGCTGCCTTGGCTAAAAGAGAAAGTGAATAATGACTGGACCCATGAAGGCCACACGCTGAGAGGAAAACTGTTTTAACTCGACAACAAAGTGGAAGCAGGCTGAGCAGCTCCTCCGGTGACAGGCACAGAGCACTTCAAGGGATTTCATTCCATTTTCTCAGATGCTCCTTTCCAGTCCTCCTCTGGAGTCTGTGGTTCTCAAACGGTCTCTTCGATGAGAAATGTTTACCTCTATCCCTGCTTGTCCACAAGGAACGTTCAGCTGTATATTGGTGGGTGGAAACAGGGTTATATCCTGTATAGTGTTGTAAGAATAATATTTGTATGAAGCCAGGCATATAAAATCAGAGCATTGTAAATGTCCTTGGTTCACTTGACTCCACAAACAAACCTCATCAGCTCTATCTAGTGGTGTAACCAGGTTACTACATCCACTTACAGCAGCGAAGGCCCGGGTTTCAAGACAGAGCAGGGCTATTTACCATTTTTTTGGGTACTGCTTTAATGGTTTAACTAAGGGAATAACACATTGACTTTGAAATATAATGAAATCCTTGTTATCGATGTGTGAATAAACACATTTATTCAAATTATGCATTTTTATCAAGGAGCAGCTTAGTGTGTGTTTCATGTATCTATACAAATATATACAATTTTATGACATGAAATGAATTTTGGCAAATAAAATGAAAAAGAATTGTGGTTGTCAACCTAATATATGTGGTTAAATGCAAATTGTATAGGGTTTTCTGATATCTTGTGGTGAGAAACCTATGGCAGTCTCCAGTTATGATTCAAACTCAAAGGGTATTTAAAGATGTAAAGTCTTTATATGCCAATGTTGCATGATGGTACAACATGGTTGCCCTTAGAGAGACCTGCTCTTAGTAAAAAGGTAATGAAAACTAATATTTAAACATTTGTTAGACACAAATACAAACATTCAAAGGAGAAATTAGGTAATAATAAGACGTTGGGTGCAATATGCAATATCACCACAAGATGCCACTAAACACTACGCACTGAACCTTTATAAGCCTTGGTTCGTCCATTAGAGTTTTAGTTTATGTTTTTAACATTTGAGAGGAAATGATCAGAACAAATCCATCTCCAATTGAACAGTAAAACTGAATTCAACACAACAAAGAGGTAACACTGTTGATTGTGTCAATGGAATAAGAGTAGAAATAGTTATTAAATGTACTACTAGGTGATGACATAAGATTAGACTTTGATAAAAAAAAATGTGGTGACGTTTAATTGGTGTATCACATGAATATGTGAATAGTTGTTTCCATTATCACTGTTTTGAGTTTATGTCCAAATCAGGGCAGAGTCCCCTCTGAAGCCGCCATCTTCCACCCCATGTGTTTACAGTGGCTCAGGATGGACAACTTTAACTCCCTCTGAGTTTTAATGATAACTGAAGCCTCCTATAGATTGTCCTGTATGGTTGAAATGGAAAGGTGGGCGATGTTGACCCCTCTAGGAGTCAGTATATCCTGTACACCTCTCATGTAAACACGGTCTTAGCTAGTAGTGCTAAGCTAGCATGTCTGCAAAAGGAAATGTGCCAACACAATGTTTTGTAATCTGCTTCCTGTTCTAAACTGTGTGCAATTCATAGTCACCGGATGATGAGCAGCCCGGAGTGAAGCCTCTTCCTCAGCTCCAAGAAAAGACCAGCCTCATGTGTTTTTGTTGTCATCTCTGAAACCGACATTTGACACGATGCAGAGGATGAAATGTGACATCCACTGATTAACGCCTCGTTTATGACCAGCTCTGGACAATTAGGCACGTCCAAAGGGACATACATAAAATGATAAGATTGTGAAATTGAGTTCCTTCTATCTGCAAGTTCGTATTAGCCTGCAGCGTGACGGCAACACCGGCGTGAAGTTTACGGAAGTACGAGTACTCATCCGGTCAGCCTTTTCAAAATAAGATAAGTCCGTTTTGACTGTCATTTACAATGCTATGACCCTTTGCCTTGGGACCTCATTACATAACCACACCACCCACCCCCCGATTGTATTTCATTCTATCTTTGTTTGTATTATTTTTTAGCAAAAAATGTAACAACACTCTTGTATTGGCAATTTTTTTCAAGTCTTTCCTTTGTGTGCCTTCATGGTACCATATTGCCTTTTTCCACTGAACGGACACTTTTGTACATTGCACGGGCTCCTGAGGGGGCACATCATGATCATCATCATGTTCTTGGCACTGCTAACATACACATTTCCATACCTTTGATGTAAAGCAT
>JAFBJT010106394.1:127743-137889 GCA_016785325.1 Chascanopsetta lugubris
TACTCTTGTATTGGCAATTTTTTTCAAGTCTTTCCTGTGTATGCCTTCATGGTACCATATTGCCTTTTTCCACTGAACGGACACTTTGTACATTGCACGGGCTCCTGAGGGGGCACATCATGATCATCATCATGTTCTTGGCACTGCTAACATACACATTTCCATACCTTTGATGTAAAGCATTGCAGCAGGCTGATGTCAGTGGGATCATTGTCTGAAAACAATATGCTTACGATGAAATGGGAATTGTTTTTTCTATGAAGGGCTTTTATATAATTCATGTGATTATCTATTAAAATATTGTCTCTGCCAGAAAGAATTCAATTCCACGTTAATCTTACATACTGAACCTTTATTGATATGAGTTTCCATCGTCACTTTTTTACAGAATGCTGAAATGCAACGTGTATTCATAGTTTTTGCCACACCATGCCTGTACCATTTGGTTTCATAGCTCAGCTATTATTTTGGAAAGCAAAGCGCATAGCTTCCGGGTTTATACAGGAAGACGTGCATGCGGAAGCGCAGTGTCGGACGTGCAGCTGATCTGCAGTGCAGTCTGGGAGCTGCGGACCGTTTCGCTTTGTATCCAAGTCAGTACGGGCTAACGGTGCGCCCATCGCCGTCTGTGTACACAGAGCGGAGCCGCTCGGTGACACGCGAGACTATGTAGGATATGAAGCCGCCCGTCGTCTGGTGACAAAGCTGCTTCCTGCCAGCGGGACGTGACCTGTAAGAGCCAGTGACATCACATCAGAGCTGCCGGGGCCTTCCATCTCCATCACTGGAACAAGCTGCTGCGGCTGCTGCTGCTGCTGCTGCTGCTGTTGCTGCTGCTGCTAACGTTAGCATAGCTACATCACATCACTGCAGCTGTCAGCCGCTCTCCCTCTCCCACAACCAGGCACACGAATGAATGACAACCTCCGGCTTGTGTTGTATCACGGTAAGATTTTTACTACCAACCAGAGTTGATACTATTCTTAAGTCCCATGGAGGTGAACTTTATCCGTAAATATACATTCGCTTTGAAAATGTACCAATCAGCCTGTTAGCTCGTAGCTACTCAAATTGCAGTAGCTGCGGCGAATGTGTAAATGTTTGGAGTCAATTTTTCAACCAAATGTATTTTTAAATCATCGACATATCGTGAAGAGTCTCATTCATGTCATAGATAGCTGATAACATAGCATATGGTGCTGTGTTGACGACAGGTGTGTGTACTTGCTCTCCATTGTTGACTCTCTGACGTCACACAGGTCTGTTTACACATTATATTCATGTTCCTGAGCCTTCAACCACTACACCGACTCAGTCATTTTGTCTCTGCTACCTCTGCGCACTCAGATAAACTGGTCTCACATGGAAGGAGGAATCAGTAAGAAATCCACTATCATCTAATGTCAACCTATTTATTCGAATACTAAATTGCACACAATTTGTGTTCCTACAAACACACTTTCTTACAAGACAAATTGTTCTTTTCCACACAAAAAATGGGAGGAGCTCTCAAAGTCTCAGAGTGAAATGAAAGGGCTGATGTGGTCATGTGGTCGCTGTCATGCTCTCTAATTCACATATACAGGAGGATGCTGTATGAAGCCAAAGCAGTGAATGAGGCCAAATAACGTATTCGTTTATCACATTATCTGACAGGACATGTTGAGGGTGCTCTCCACCGATGGACAGGTTCATTAAAACTTTCCACCCACACTGAATGTTTAATAGATGCGATAATAAAGACATCGAAGATTGTATCAGTTGATGGTTGTCATTAGCATGTGGTCGTCCACACGAATATGAACAGAAAGCAGAAACCTGGTTATTCCTAATGGTTCACGGGCTTTCTCTACCTCGTCGACATCTTGATGCGTCGCTGCAGGGAAAGCACAGGTGTGAGTGCTGGTATTAATAAGTAATGACGCTTGTGAACTGGTTCTGAGCTGCTGCTAATGTGTTTAGTTCCACTTTTCTCTGCTGTGACAAATCAATATGTCGACCATGGAAAAGTCTAGTGCCTCGCTGAGCGCTGAGGCGTCCCTACTTTCCGAAATCTCTTTGAGCCCCACTTAAATTTGACACACATAAATCTAAAGAGCACTCGTCATAGCGTCCCCGTCTGTTTCCTACAAGCAGATGCACACCTGAGATTTTTGTCAAAATTCATTGCCACTTGGTTTTTGTCCAGTTCGTATGTTTAATTTGACACTATGAAGCGATGGCTGCTTGAGGGGGACAGAAATCCATTCTGTCAACCAGAGTGTTCCAGTATCAAAGCTGGTAGAGAGAGAGGTAAAGGGTTTGATGTTCACGTGTTTTCAGTGTCAGTGTCGGTGTCGGAGTCTGCAGCTCAGGCAGCAGAGCTGATGTCACCGCCCGTCAGACTCATGGATTTAACAGTATTGCTTCATGCCAAACAAGAGCCTGTTTCTTTCCCGGGCTCTTGTGGCTGCATTGTCATGTGAAACCCCAGCCACGCTCACTCCTCTCGCTGTTCTTCCGCTCTACATATGTACAAGAGCTGTCAGTCAGCACTGTGTTGAAGTTGATGGCCGCTATTCTTCCTGACATCATCACTTCCTCACGTTGTTGTTGTTGTGTTGTTTTTTTACCTCCTCAGGTGTGATGTATATATGTGTCCCCGGTGTTATACATTAGCGTAAAAACCACCCAGGAGGATGAATGCAGAGGAAGTGGAGCTGCTCAGTGACTCAAAGTACAGGAACTATGTGGCAGCAGTGGACAAAGCCCTCAAGAACTTTGAGTACTCCAGCGAGTGGGCGGATCTCATCTCGGCATTGGGCAAACTCAACAAGGTAAGGATCTTACCAGCTACTCCTTTCGTTCACATTAGGGATTGAAAAGCCCCTTTTACCACTGGTCAAACAACCCGCTTACCACCATTAATCATCATTAGTGGACTTGTGGACGTAAGTTATAAGAGAATTATTCAAATTTGTACTGTGTACAAATGAGTTGTCGCCCTGTTTGTCGGCTCTCTGCAGGTTTTGCAGAACAATGCAAAATATCAAGTGGTTCCGAAGAAGCTGACGATAGGCAAGCGGCTGGCCCAATGCCTCCACCCTGCACTGCCCAGTGGGGTCCACCGCAAGGCCTTGGAGACCTATGAGATCATCTTCAAGATCATTGGCCCCAAGAGGCTCGCCAAAGACCTCTTTCTTTACAGGTAACTATGTTCTAACAGGTACAGGGGCAAATCATTAGTCCGGGCATTTAGTTTACTGTTACTATCACATCTTAAACATATGTTTTAACTTCTTTATCTTCTGCAGCTCTGGCCTCTTTCCTTTACTATCCAACGCTGCCATGTCTGTGAAGCCTGTGCTGCTGGGGCTCTACGAGACCTACTACCTGCCCCTTGGGAAGACTTTGAAACCAGGCCTACAGGGACTACTGACGGGGGTCCTGCCTGGTCTGGAGGAGGGATCCGAGTACTATGACAGGTAGGAAGAGCAGAAACAGAAAGGAGAAAAAGCACCTATGTTAAGATGCACGTGCAGGCATCAGAACCGGCCACGCAAAGAAAGCTCTTTATAGTATTATGGGGAGAGGAATTGATTTTTAGATTGTATGAATGATACATGAGATGAATGAGTCATGGCAAGATTAATATCTAGAACTGAAGATAGGCTGAGATGCCTGTCTCTGTCTGAGTGTCTGTTTCCTTCAACATTCTGTTATTACTCACCCAAGTAAAAATACCAGTAAATGTTCACCTTGTATCTCAAAGCTTTGTCGGGATTTTAAAAAATCACACTTGTTAGTTTCAACTAAATGTATAGTATAAATATGGCCTTGTTTTCCCATATTACATTTTCAATTTGGTTCAAACTGAAAGAAAGTGGAACTCCTTCTTTGTTATTTCAGATGACAACATGTTGCTTGACACTGAAATTCAGCAGCTGCCAGAAAAGCTCATGGGAACCATATGATGAATCATGAAGCCGTGTAATTTGAAGAAGTTTCTCTGACTTTATGAGACAACAGTCCTGACAATAACATGTCACTCGAATGCCAAATGTGTTCCCAGTCTGTAATTACCGTAAACCCACAGTACCTCAAGTCAGTGACGCCCTCTACATCACTGTCTACACCTGAACAGATCATCAACACAATAGCGCACAGTGTGCATTTTCCCTTCTGGGTACCACTTTCGTTTTGATTGCCTTTCCAAGTGCTGTACACATCCAATCCTTTCTGCTCGTGTCCATCATAGGACCAACACCCTGTTGGAGAAGGTGGCTGCGGCAGTGGAACAGTCGGCCTTCTACAGTGCCTTGTGGGGCAGCATCCTGACCAGCCCCGCTGTGCGTCTCCCTGGGGTCTCCTTTGTTCTGCTGCACCTCAATCGCAAGCTCTCGATGGAGGATCAGCTTTATGTCATCGGCAGTGACATCGAGCTCATGGTACATGAGAGACCTTTGACACAATAAAGGATTTGCACACCTGACACTTCTTGCGAGGAATAAGACACATTCTAAACGTTTATTAACGATTTAATCAACAATCCAGGTTTATCGAGAGTTCCTGTATTTCGTAGACTTGAGTGACCCAGTTCTTTTTTTTGCTTTGACCAGGTGGAGGCGGTCAGCACCTCAGTCCAGGACGCCAGTGTGTTGGTGCAGCGCAGCACCCTGGATCTGATCTTATTCTGCTTCCCTTTCCACTTGAGCCAGGTGAGATCCTCCTCCTCAAGAATAGTGTTGACGTGTGTATATCTGACACTTAAGAGGTCCGTTACGAAATGTGTAGCTGACATCTTAGCACATTAGCTTTTGTGTGAGATAGTGGAACTGTCATAAATATCCTGTGTTATGTTTCGTCACGTTCAGGCGACTCGGCCCGACATGATCCGGATCCTGTCAGCAGCTTTACATGTGGTCTTGAGAAGAGACATGTCCCTCAACCGCAGACTCTATGCCTGGCTACTGGGTATGACATGCAAACAAATGAATAATACAGCACAGGCACGAGCGAGTGCACTCACACAAACAGACCAGCAGGGTCAGAAAATATTTGTTCAGTTGTTATATTGACCGCTGTCATGAAAAGAAACACACCGACACCGTGATTCCTTTAAACAGGGATGGTTCCTACTTCAATCGTGGTGATATCCCTCCTTCATAAAGACATTGATCTGTTTTGTCCTATGAGTATACATCGGCAGAATGGATGTTTTTTTTTTTAATGGATTTCTCTCTGTTCTGTGAAACATTAATTGCCTTCATATCTGCTGTGGTCATTGTCTTACTGTATTTTCTCTTGCTTGCTACTCACTGCGGATGACCTTGCTGGTAAGTAACTGCATGACCGAGAACTGGCCCTGAATTGATCGAGCTGATTCTCTTATCGTTAAGACACTTGCAATGACTGCGCCATCAGAAACTAGATTACCAGACTGGATTCAGAGGAAGGTTTAATTGCAGCGAAGGAAGAAACACAATCACACAGTTGCTACCACAAAAGTAAACACATGTACTGTTGTGCTCTGTCTTTAACTGTGTGAATATATTGGATATACAGTCCAGTGTTTCTGTCCATTCTAACTCTGGCTCTCTGTTTCCTTTTGAGGCTTTGACAACAATGGGGTGATGATAGGTCCTCGCAGCACAAGGCAGAGCAACCCAGAGGAACATGCCAGCCACTACTTCAACACCTTCTCTAAGGACATGCTGGTCCAGGTGAGGTTTCAGTTTGATTGAAATATGGAATGTCTGGCCCTCTTTCTCTTTCGAATCCGTCCCCCATCTCTCCTTTTGTCCTCCACCTGACACATCCTCCGGAGTTTATCTGCACGTCCTGCTCCCTTTGAAGACAGCTCCCGCAGATGAAAACATAATCACACACACAAACACACAAAGAGGCACACTTGTGTAATCTGTGAAATGCTTCGGTACTCCGGGGGGTTGGATCAGGGAAAGCAGAGAGCGACAGGAAGGGGACGTTTTGTTTTTTGAAAGTTCTCTTTTTGTTGTTTTTCCCCCTTTTGTTTTTCGTATGTCCCTCTGCCATCTGCTGTGATGTTATTGGAGCTCCCTCCATTGGGAGAGCGTTGGTACTACAGAGAGCGTCTGTTCCAAGCATCATCATGTGACCAACAAAGCGTGAAACATGCACAAAAAGCATTAAAGGGGGGGGGCAGTTCAATGCAAATATGAGATTGATTCTGCCAAATAGTCTAGAAAGCAGGACGATCCATGTAAATAAATCTTATCTTCATGTATAAAGTGCCACTGGAGTTTAAAGATATTCAAACAAATGTACTGTGCATCTGTCTGAGTGTTTGTGTGTTTGTGTCTTTCCAGGCAATGGTTGGGATCTTGCAGGGCAAGGCCAGAGGTGGGGAAGAGGAGAGCATCCTCATGCATGATCTCAAGCCGTTTCGAATCCTCATCAGTTTGCTGGACAAACCAGAACTTGGTAAATTCCATTGTTGATGTGTCAGTCTGTTGTAAATATGTGAATCATCACATTTCTACAACAGATGGAGCCTCTCAGAATGCAATAGTCTAAACATTCATCTGCTGGAGAAGTCAGCTCTACTGTCTCTCTGTGTCTCCCTGCAGGTCCTGCAATCTTAGAGGACGTTTTGATTGAGGTGTTTCGGACCCTGCACACCCAGTGTCAAACAGAGCTGGACCTCCAGAACCAGAGTCTGTTCAGCAAAGACCACACACACCTCAGCAGGTCAGCCCATGCCCACATCACTTGTGGAAAGATGAAAATGACATTAACCCTACGGATAAACCTTTGGCATCATCAAATACAATCAAAATAGATCATGTAGATATTGTCATAGTCATTATTATCCATCCATACTATCTCGTTGCACATGAAGAAATGGAAACTATTGTTGTGATCTGTCATCCACAGTTACAGACTGTTAAAGTTCAAGAATTGTTTTGACACCACACCCCCTTTTTGTTTCATAGTAAATTACGAGAAAACAAGAAGACAGCGGAACTCATTAAAACCGCCAATCTGCTGTTCAACTCTTTCGAGCCATACTACATGTGGGACTACATCGCTCGCTGGTTTGAGGAGTGCTGCAGGTATTTATGAACACTTAGGTTGTTACTTTATGAGATGTAGATAACAACGAACAGGAGAATGTATGTGTTAAGAGTCTAAATCTTGTAAAAAAAAACAACAACAGATGGATGTCATGTTTTTGAAATGATTAGTTTGTTATCTCCAGTCTATGTCAAGCAGATTGGATATTTGTTACTATGTTAGGTTTAGTAGCTAGCTAGTTTACAGCTGTTACGCGTAACTCCATTTCTCTGTACATGTTTTCAAAGCAGGAGGACAGAGAGCAGCAGCAGCACATGTGCACAGCGACACTCTGGGAGCTCACCTCCTGAGCTCTCATTGGTGGAGTTTTGTCTGCTGGTTGACTTCCTGTTGGATATTGTGTCCTTGGTGAGACATTTTCTTTCTTTTCTGTCTTTTTCTTTCTTTCTTTCTTTCTTTCTTTCTGTCTTCCTTTCCTGTCATTTTGTATTGTCCACGTGTCTCCAATTTCACTCGACATTTATTTTCTTTTACTATTAAATATATTATTTATTTAGTTTGGTTATTTTCTCCTCTCATTTTTGTCCTTGTCATTTGTCAGTATTCTTTCAGCACAGCATGAATGCATACTTTCTTATGGCATTATTTATTTTTCTTTTTACCGTTTTGTTTTTCCACTTCTTTCCCATATCCTCTCTATTCCCTCTTCCTCAGTCCCTTGTCTCCTACCCTTGCTTGGGCTTTTCATCTTATCCGTTCTCTCTCGTTCCCTCTCGGCTCACACACCACCTCTGTCTTGAATCCAATATTCTGCTCACAGATATTTCCTGACCGTTTACTATTTGGCCATCATCTTATCTGATTTGTCATCCAACTCCTTTTCTGCGTACAATTTAAATTATAATGGCCACCCTTATGGTGTGTGTGTGTGTGTGTGTGTGCGTGCGCCTTCCACCGTGTGTGTATGTGTGAGTGTGTACTTACATAGAGCCCCTACACAGGTCAAAAATACATGTGTGTTCAATTACCCTGTCAAATAGCTGTTTGCATCCTCTAGAAAAATGCTTGTCTTTAAAATATTTCTAATCAGGAGTGATTGGAAACCCTGTCTAAATGCTGCTGTGTGTGTTTGTATGTGATGGAGAAAGAACCTTGAGATTGTGAGTGAAAGGAAAAAGTGTGTGTGTGTGTGTGTGTGTGCGTGCGTGTGTGTGTGTGTAGACAAAGTGTTGTGGCCTGTGCTCTGCTTGCTCCTGTCTGTTCAAACTATCTGCTCTTTCTCCTTGAAGCCTACTAGAAGCATGAGGGTAATCTGCCAGGTAAAGTACTGCTCTTTCCTGCTTTTTCACCTCATCCTGCTTCACTGAGGCTACGATAACATTTCTGCAACGTCCTACCAACATCCTTCGGGCCATCTTTGTTCTTGCCCTGCTTCAGAATGACTGGCTCTCACATCACGTTGCATTGATTGAACAAGATGATGACGGGGATGGTGGAGTTCTAACAGTCATTTCCATGTGGTGAAAACTTCACCTGGCTGTTTGGTGTGGATCTTGTGAAAATGAAATCTGCCCAGTGTGTATGTGCGCTCTGTGAAAGCCTGCATGCCGATATGTACTCACATATTTGTAAGAAATATGAGTAATTTGATTCATTCCCATCATTTTTGGATTATTTGCTTTTTGTTTCATGTTAAAATATTAATAAATCCATTGAAAAGGTCATCTTGTGAAAAAAAAAGCCTCAAGGTATAATAAAACCATTGATATATTCAATGTGCCAGCTCCATAAGACACATCTGGTAGCTACGTCATCTTGCCACATTCCCCTTTAATCGCACCTTCATTTTCTCTCCTTGCTAATCATTTGTTCAATTTCCAGGAAACGTACATAGAGATCCAGACCGAGCATCTTCCACAGCTGCTGCTGCGCATGGTGGCGGCTCTGACCTACCACCTGCAGGCCCTGGGTCTTGGGGAGCTCACCCACTGCCTTCGCCTCTGCTCCAAGATCCTCAGCAAGGTGCAGCCTCCGCTGGTGTCTCCTCTGGCCCTACCCTTGGGCTCCCAGGGGCCTCATGGCAATTCCACCTCCGGCAACTCCTCAAGATCAGCAAAGGAAAACAGCAAAGACAAGGAGGACAAACGGGTGAGGACAAGGTGTTCGAAAAGCAAGAAGGGCGCTCAAAATCTAAGTAGGGATTTCCACATAACGTCAGGAAATTCAGAAATACATCTGCCTTTTCCGTGCCTATATTTATCTGAACGTTTACAAACCACTTTGATTTTAAACATGTGTTTCTTCAAGAAAAATAATATACTTTGATCATTTCAGTCCGATGACAGTGAAAGTAATGTGGGAAGTTCATGACACCAACACAAAGTCGATGCTTCCAATAGGCCAACCTTTTAATTTGAAAATCACAGCCAGTGCGTGACCCTCCCCTTTCTCTGACGCTTCTAAAAGTCTTTTGATGAAAACATAAACCGTGTTCCTGTCTCGCAGTCACGGCAAATCCCAGTTTGACCCACTTGACCCACTTCCCCTACAAGTGAATGCCCAAAAACCCATTAGCTCAGGCTCTGATGGTGTTCCCTGGTCCCCGAACAGGGCCCCTCCGGCTTTTGTGTCCTTCTGCCAGCCTCCTGTCCTGTGCTGCAGTTGGCTGGGTGGCCCTGCCATCCCACAATCCCTTGGCACATGGCATTTGAAGACTCCCTTAGAGCAAATGCTTTGGTTTGCCATCCTGGTTGTCCTGGTCCTTATCCAGCAAACCTGTTTTATGAAGTGTTCAAGGGTTCAGTGAGTCGTGATCACAAGTTAAGTCACTCAGTCCCATGTCTGGAGATGAGACGGGGTTTCATTGGATGGAGGTCGACCCAGGGGAGAGGAAGAGGAGCACACAAGTAGAAAGGCAGAAGATGGTTCACCAACAGCTGAGCCTGAGCTTGCCTTTTTTCTCTCTGAGGAGGAAGAGGAGTAGATTGGTCCGTGGTGCCTCCTGGGTGTGTCATGTCCATCAGAGTGGAAAACATCCCACATACTGTACATCCACGGAATGTTATAACGCTCCCCCCCCCCCCCCCCCCCCCCCTCCCCCACCGCTGTGTC
>JAFBJT010106394.1:138522-159733 GCA_016785325.1 Chascanopsetta lugubris
GTGTGTGTGTTTGTGTGTGTGTGTGTGTGTGTGTGTGTGCTTGCGTTTGTGATTGTGATTATGCTGGCTGGGAGCAGGGACACTGTTTTCCTCCAGTCCCACTGTGTGGCTGCGATGCCGAGTGACGCTTTATTCCTCTGATCAGTGCCAGAGCTCAGCAGGAGAGGGAGGGAGGGGAGGGTTGGGGGAGGTTTTGGGAGGAGGTGGTGGGGATTCACCATTCCACTCAGTACATCCACTGATCTGGGACACACATCTCTGACTGCTTGTCTTCTCTTGCTTCATCTCTCTCTCTCTCTCTTTCTCTCTTTCTCTCTCTCTCTCTTTCTCTCTCTCTCTCTGTCCATTTTTGGTCTCCCTCACACTCTTGTTCTTGCTCTCTCTGTCATTGAAGTCCCACAGTGACTCTCCTGCTTATACATGTATACTTTCTTTAACAAGAACTACCACCTCTGCTATAGTAGTACTCTTGACACTATGCTCCCAGGCATTCATGATGCATGCATGTCTGCAAAAGCTGTAAAGCAGTTTCATAATAGCAGGTACACATAGCTTAAAGTAGCACTCAGCATCTTGCCCCTGCCAGATGATATTATTCCATTCCTAAGACATGGAATGAATGAGGTCGAATGGGCAGAACCGTGGCTGGCAATGACATTTACAAGAAAATAAATCAAGCATGGACAGTAGGTCTCTTGATATATTTATTTAAAAGAAGAATTCCATCTACTTATTGATGAAATGTGCTTTCAAACAATATCAAGCGCATGACTGAATGCAGACATTTGCCCTCATTTCAGAACATCGAAAAGACTTATGTCAGACCATTTTAGTAAAAAAAAAAAAGTTTGAGCTACTATTTCCTAATTCCTGCTCCACCTTCTCATGTTATTCATCCTGGAAACTTTTCAACTCTTCGTTTGGTCTCAGTAGAGATTCAACAACAACATCCCTTCAAGCATGTTTTCTCCTTCTGTCCTCAATCGATCCATCCAGCCATCATGTTCTCCATCTCCCATTTCTAGGGAAATCGACTGAGTGCACCTTCTTGTAACCTGAGGAAGACATGTTGTCATCATCTTTTTCCTTTTCTCATTGCATGGTTGGATTCCATAAACGTCTCTCTACCTGCTGCTGGTCATGTCCCTTAATCTAGGAGCTGCAGCCTTTTGCAGCTCTTCTGTCGAGGTGTGATGCTCATATTCTGGACATCTGGAGCCAGTGCCTCTTTTGATAATGTCTGAATACCGAAGTGCAGTGATTCCCTAAGATTCCTTCTGCCAGGAAAGATCCAATTTTGTTTCATTTGGAACCTTCGAAATAGGACAGCCGAGTCTCGCCGCTGTGACGCCATCCATCTTCAAATGCAACCTCAGAGGAACGCAGCCCACAGCTGTCGTCCTGCCTTTGAAACCATCCCTCACCATTGTGCTGGTGCTTTTCATGCACTCACGTCTTAATTGTCGTTGAGCAGCGTCTGTCATTCATTCACCTCCTTTCCCCCCTCTGTGACAGATTACCCCAGATAAGTGTGCAAAAAGCTGTATTTTTTTCTTTATGAATATAAAGGATTATGTGTAATTACTCCACTTCTTACTCACTCATAATCTCCTAATCCCATTTGACTCATAGTGTTTTATGAATGTGATAGTTATTTTTGAATATTTTCCTCCGCGCCGTGAGGAGTTAAGCTGTTTACCAAAGACTTTGACAGTCCCTTCATTTCCAAGTCATTCCTTCAACGCCATAAATAGGGGGAGATTATTTTGTCGAGGCTTTTTTTTGTGTCTCCAATTGTTGTGTCTGGCCTTGGCTCTCCATTACACAATCATAGCCAAAGCAATATGGCTCCTGACACATCCATAATAGCTTCACCTAATACTGTTGTCCCGGAAATTAGCTTTGCAGCATCAAAATGGTTGGGCTGAGAAAAGGGCAATTTGCAGCAGCTGGACTTTGAACTGGACGGGTTGTTTGGGTCTAGTCTGAGGTTTGGAGGAGTGGTTCTGATAAATACAGGGAAACTGCTTTACTGTTGCCATCACATGTCTTGTGTTAAGTCATGCCGATGCCACGTCACTGCAGCTCTGGCAGTAAACAATCTCTTCTCTCGTCTCTGTCTGTCTCTTCCTTTTCTCTCCACTTCATTTCTCCATCTTGCCTTCTCATCACCCTCCAGCTCCTTCTCTTAATCCCCCCCTCTCTCTCCATCTCTCTTTCCTCTTCCTTCATTTCGTCATTGTTCCCCGTCCTCATCCTCTCGCACTATTTCCCCTGACCCTCCTTCCTTTTGCTCCTCAACCTCCTCTTCCTCCTCCTCTTCTGCTTTACCCACTCATTTCTTCTCCTTTCTTTCCTCTTCATCATCATCCTCTCCTTCTCTCTTTCCCTGAGCTCCTTTTGTTTCTCTCTCTGCTTTCGCCCTCTCCTCTTCTCTTCCCCTGTGCACTATTTGGAGGAGTCACACATTTATAAATGTAAATGCACTTTCACAGTCTCAGCCTCTTGGCTGCTTACAGCCTTTAAAGAAAGAGACTAAAGAATGAAAAATAAACAGGAACAGAAACACAGAAAACATCCCAATTATTTCCTAAACACTGAGGTAATAGTGACTCAGTTGGGGTCTCAGCAATAGGGGCAATGCACACATACATGTTATTTCCACCTACAGTTCCAGCAGTGTGATGGATGTATGTGTCTGGAAACACCAAATATGGTGATAATCATGAATTCATTAGCACTCTTTGATGTCTATGAAGCTGTGTGTGTGTGTGTGTGTGAGAGAGAGAGAGAGAGAGAGAGAGATATTATATCTGTCATCTTGCTCACAGCAGCCAGCTTTAGTCTTGCAGAGGTCACACAACACATCACCACACACACACACACACACACACATCATCTGTTGGCTGTGCCAACATTTAGTCACATTATATTTTATGCCATGCAGTAATTTGCACAAACATCATCACTATCTGTTTTGTTTTGTGTTTGCATATACATAAGATGCCAAATGTTTTCCGCAACAGAATAAGTTTAAACCAAATGTTTGAAGCACCTGAGGGTGTTTGTTTGTGAATGTGTGAGAGTCTGTTTTTGTCTCTCAGGCTCCATTTTCCCATCCGAACCTCTCAGAAAGAAATCTGTCCTAGTCTGACCCCAAACCTGACTGGCATTCTGTTTTTATGTGCTCAGATTCCAAATTTCTACCAGGTTACCGAGTAAAAATCAAGCTCTGGCTCAACGAATAGTAAATCACTGGACCCAAACCCAAGTATTCGGTGTGCTAAGGTCAGGTGTGTGTGTGGTGAGGATAGTCTGAATAACTAATAATAAATAAATGCATTATGTCCTTGAAAAAAGGTGTACAGGACTGATTCCCTCCCTCTCTGAGCACGTTTGTATATGTGCATGAGCGAGAGACAGTGTATGTGTGTATGTGCGTGCGTGCGTCTTTATGTATAAATCCACAGAACCATAGCCTGCTTTAATTAATGGCGCTTGATGATCAGCAGGCAAAGGCAAACAGCAACTAAACGAGCTCGCCCCCCTGTCAGGGAGGATAATTGCATTTCTCCAACACGTTCATGTGGCTGCCATCACAGGGCGTCTCTGATGAGGGTGTTTTTATTTTATTCTTATTGTTTTGTTTTTTTCCCCTTTCAGGGTTTCACGTTTCATGTTTGCAAAACTCTCATTTATTCCTCAAGGGAGACTTCAGAGGGCCTTTCTCTTCTTCTGTTATTTGTTTAGTTGGTGGATGTCGGGCCGAGCGTCACAGCGTTCATATTCATGAGGATAGGTCGACATGAAGGTGATGGAACAGACTCTGCCCGACTCTCTCACTCTGTCTCACACCCCTCTCTCTCTCTCTCTCTCTCTCTCCCCCTCTCTCTCTCTCTCTCTCTTTCTGTCTCCTTGTATCTGACCTCCCTCCTCTCCCTCTCTATTCTATGAATAATGCCGGCTGAATAAAGTTGTCGGGGAGTTTCAGAGGAACACTTTGTTAAGGCTGTTCCCCCCGCTAGGTAAATGAGGGGTGGGAGCTCCTGTGCCGTTTCACTGTGTGAGATTAATATGCAGTTCCCATTTTATTTTTAGAGGAACATTATGGGCACACTGCCCTGTCATTACTCCTCAAGTAGCTGCAGCAGCAGAAGCAGCAGCTTCCAAATTATTTTTCTAAATATCTCTTTCCATTGCACAGTGTTGCTCTCTGTTTAGTGGCAAACATCTAACGCTATGTGAAAAACACTAAAGTTGACATCTGACTTTTATTGCAACAGTATTCTCTGTTGGTTTATTCAACTGAATTCATATTTACCTTATGCCTTATGCAAGTTCCCTTTATAAGCATTGTGTAAAATGCTCTCTGACTCATACTTGAGCTCACAACACTTGTCCTGTCTTGGCATCAGATAAAAAAATAAAATAATTGTATCCCTCCCATCATCCTCTCTGGTCCTCTTATCATGTTGCAGGGCTCTGTTCTTTCAGGAGATGGAGGGGCAGATTTGTAAGATTGCAGCGAGGTTGCGTTTGACATCGCCTCAACTTATGATTACTGGGATGTGAACCTCAGATGAGATCTGCAGGATAATGTCAGGTTGTGCCACCCAGAGCCACAATTGTAAAATACCAAAACTTTGATGATGGTAAGAATACATTATTTGTTGTTTTGAATCAGTGACACATGTATATTGAATTTAATATTATTCTATTTTGACAGTTGAGTGAAAAAACACCTCATTGCATTGTTCAATAAAACTGTCAGTTGTGCTGATGGGACTTTACATTAAGTATGGCAGGCACCTGCATCGCTTTGAGTGACACTTCTGAGTTTCTCTGTCTACCGCCTCCACTCGTCTGAACAAAACAACATAGACTCAATTTAATTGGTATAACTTGTAGTATTTCCACATTTCTGTATCATAACTTCCACTTGTTATGCCTGTATCACAGTTGTCAACAATGTTAGAATCTGTTGGACATATTGATATCTGCAAAAATATGTGATTTTGGGAATGTTTATTTCACACTGACAGTCACTATTAGTTGTTTAGTGTTGCTGTACATTTCTACCATGTGTGCATCTGTGTAAAACCAACACTTGGATACCACACTGGTGAACACGACTCCTCGTAGTACCTATCTTGCCACTTGAGAGTCTCTAATGAGCAGGTGACACACAGGGGACCACCTGTTTACAGGAAGTGCTGTCATTTCCTCCGGATGATATGTGCATATGCATTTCTCACAGTCTGTGCCAAGTATAGATAAAACACATTTCCCTGTCACATGCACACTCTTGATGGTTCTGCATGTATCTTTGTGTGTGTGTGTGCATCTGTCTGCTACAGCTGTATGTGCATTGTTGAGACTTTGCAAACGATCATGGGACTACAGGGAAATGGGTTTCTGCGAGAGTTTGCACTTTCTATCTATAATTGTTCCTCTCCTGCCCACTAACCTCCTACTTTGTGGACTGTGTCTGTGTGGATACCTTTAAAGAGGGGAAGGTCCTTTTCTCTCTGCTAGCATTGTCAGCAGGTGAGCAGCCCTGTTGGGAGAAAAAGAGAGAAATCGCCAAAGCATGCAAATTGCTACTCCAAGGGGAGAATCAATTAGGTGCATAGAGGCTGCAGCAGAAAGGCAGGAAGGGGGTGGAGAGGGGCAGGGGTCCATGCAGAGAGATGGTGCACAGCCAAGGCTGATCACCTCCCCTGAGACAATGCATTACACCTCCTCTTCTGTCACCTTCCTCAACACAAACACACATCACACTGGATGAAGCTTGACAATGTATTTTAAATCTCCACTGTGTCCCGACCTTGTTCCTTTTTAGTCCAGCCTATTTCCTTGCCAATTATAGATTGTGTCGGAGTCTCAAGTGGGTTGGCAATTCACCTGTATTCCTCATTATTCTTTCTAATGGTGCTCTGCTCTGACCTTTACCAGATAGCATTAGACTGAAGACCACGTAGCGTCTGTGTTTGTGTCTCTGATGTGAACATACAGTTATTTACTCAAGTTTGTTTGTCTGTTCCCTCCTGTTCCAGGTACATGATGTCCCCCATCTCAAGAGAGGCTTGATCCTGATTGGCGACTGTACTGGTCTGTGCCTCCTTCCCTGTCCTCGCTACTCTCTCCATCAGCACAGCCATGACACCCCTCACCAGGACATGGACCTCCTTTTTTGTATGCTGCTTCCTGTCAAGTCGGGCTCTTCCTGTGACATCACAGACAGTGGTACATGCCCCACAGGCTCACAGTGCCGGCTCGCAGGTGATTACAATGTCCCTACAGGAGGAGGGATATGCATCGTTTCGTGCAGAGAACCCAGAGTGGACATTCAACCATCTGGCGGTGGACTATCGCAATGGCAATGTTTATTTGGGAGCCGTCAATCGCATTTATAAACTGTCCCCCAGCCTGGAGGTCATGGTGTTACACGAGACCGGCCCAGAGGAAGACAACCGTAAGTGCTACCCGCCACGCATAGTCCAGCCATGCAGTGAGCCCCTGACGCTCACCAACAACGTCAACAAGATGCTTTTGATGGACTACCGCGAGAACAGGCTGCTGGCATGTGGCAGCCTCTACCAGGGCATCTGCAAACTCCTCCGTCTAGATGACCTCTTCAAACTAGGAGAGCCTTTCCACAAGAAGGAGCACTACCTCTCTGGTGTCAATGAGAGTGGCTCAGTGTTTGGCGTCATTGTCTCCTATGGCAATGCCTCTCCAGACATGCTGTTTGTAGCCACCTCAGTGGACGGCAAGCCAGAGTACTTTCCCACCATCTCAAGCCGCAAGCTGGCCAGAAACTCGGAGGAGGACGGCATGTTTGCGTATGTTTTCCACGATGAGTTTGTTGCTTCAATGATTAAGATCCCCTCTGACACCTTCACTGTCATCCCAGACTTTGACATTTACTACATTTACGGCTTTGCCAGCGGTAACTTTGTCTACTTTCTGACACTACAGCCTGAAATGGGAGGGGGACCGGCCACTGGGTCCTCCTCCGCAGGCCGAGAGCAGGTCTACACTTCCAAGATTGTCCGTCTTTGTAAGGGAGACACTGCCTTCAATTCCTACGTGGAGGTGCCTATCGGATGCATCAGCGGCAATGTGGAGTACCGGTTACTAGAGGCGGCCTACCTGTCCAAAGCTGGTGCTATTCTGGCACGCTCGCTAGATGTCGCCCCGGACGATGATGTGTTGTTCGCCGTCTTCTCGAAAGGCCAAAAGAGACGTCCTCGTCAGGCCTCCCAGGACTCGGCGCTGTGTGTTTTCTCACTGCGGAAGATCAACGAGAAAATCAAGGAGAGGCAGCAGTCCTGCTACAAGGGCGAGGGCATGCTGGACCTGGCTTGGCTCAAAGTCAAAGATGTCCCTTGCAGCAGTGCGGTGAGTACTTCTATAATGTACACACACCTTTTAGAGGTACATTAAGGCTTAATATGGAGGACTTGTTTGCCCAACAACAGCAGCTGCACTTGGTCTTTGTATAGACCAATAAGACTGTAACAGAGTGTCTAATTTATTTTGCTCACACTGTGCATAAACAAATCCTCATATTATGCACTATAACACCCAGAACAGCAGGCGTCGGGCATTTCTGCAAATAACCCATACCTGGACAAACACACTCATTAAGTTTATAATCAGAGTGTGTTTTACTGTCTTGGTAATTTGTAATCGAAGGATGCTACGAGTGAGCATCTCCGGAGGAAAATGAGTAGTGAAGCCTCTCCCCCATGTTACTATAATGAGCTCGGTTGCACTGCGGGAGGCCTTCACGAACACTGCTCTTGGGTGGGTTCACGCTCCATCCCATAACGATGAGATGTTAACCATCCACTGCCTCTTTTAATCCACTCACCCCTTAAAAAATGCAGCCGAATGCTCTGCCAAATTACCATAATTCCATTCTCCATAACAGCATTACAAATTCAGTGATTCTGTTCATTCGATTTCTCACTTAAGGCACATAAAAAAAAAACAAGGTTAAATTGGGTGGTGCGTGTTTACACCACTCAAAGCTGTTTTAAATGTAATTTATTTTTCTGCATCTCAAATTACGTCACTAATAAAAGCTGCCAACCTCAAGAAATAGAAAATTACCTAGTAGCTATCAGGTTCCTTCTCATGGCAGGAATGGATAAATAAACCATGCCCACACTTGCGGATATTGGGTTCAAAGAGTCGTAGATAATCAGATGAAATACAGCCTCACTGTTTTTGCCATGTTAAGCACTTTAATGTCTATTGTTGCACATGGTTGGTTTTAGTAATTGGTTTTTTAGATATCAGTGTTGCCCTTTTATGATTTGAGAACACTATTTCCCCAATGAACTTTCACTCAACCTTGATAAGACTGGTGCACAATACACTATAATTGGACCAATATTTGACCCGATTCTCTCCTTACAATGTTCCAGATTCAAGGTTATTCAGAGTTGATTAGCCATCAAAATAGATTTGACTAGGGAATGGTTCACAGAATACTTCTAATATAACAGACCGTGTCAGACCTTCCCCCGATCTTGAGATAAGTATCAATATGGTAATTGACTGTTGCTTACATATGTAGCTTCCAGACATGGCTGACAACAACTTGATTAGGAGGTGACAATGTCAATCCCCCTTTACACTTTAAGTTTCCTACACACAGCAAAAGTGCAAATATACCTCTTGGCCTCATTTTATTCGTTCTGATTACAATAACTATTGGGCTGTAACCATGAATTCAAATAATTAATTCCAATCAAATAGAAACAAAATGATAAAATGTAGCCTTGGTATACCAGGCCACAAATATGTAGTCACTTTTGCCAGTAATCCACTTGAGTTCCATTTTGTAATTCATGTATCTACACATATTTGTAAGGAGCTGTTCCATTGGTCATATTTCACACACATAAATCTGCTCCACTTGCCGCCTGGTCCATATTTCTCTGACCTCACCAATGCACTCTCAAGACACCATGGAATCACTGTGTTTATCTGTTAATCCATCTCTGGCCTCGGTACACGTGCCGGGGCGCCTTTGTCTGCTGCTTGAGGGCCTGATAAATCATGCCTGGGGTGCAACTGTCGGCGGGGAGAGGAAGTGTGAGGGGTGCACGCCGGGGTTAGTGCTGAGGAATGATGCCATTTCGGCTCGAGCCACAGTGTTGCCACCGCCGCCGCATAAATTAGACCCTGCTGAACCAGTGACTGTGGACTCTGCTGGAGATAGATGAGTTCTGACCCGCATACACACACGTGCCCTTACACTTGTAAGTACTGCGGCGATGGAGACGGTGGAGAGGGTTTTGGATAAAGAAGAAGAAAGGCAATAAATAACTTCTCATGCACTTCCTCAATAATTTATGAAAATGCATATCAAAGGCTACTTAGGAGTGGTTGAGCCATAAAAACATGAACACAGCACATGGATAAATCAGCAGATGATGGCCCATTGCTTGAGCATTAGCAAATTAATGAATGTAAATCCAGGCTGGATATATTGCCTGAGTGTGTTGGTCACAATGAGAAAGTGTTGTGGGCGCGAACGTAACTGTGTGCGTCTGCGTCGGCTGGTTGTCTTCCTAATATCTCATGTTTGATTCCTTTGATCAATCCCTGTTCTGTTTTAAATGATGCATGACTGGAGCGTTTCGGATATCAACAGGGATAGACTTTAAAAACTCACTGCTCTCATCTCCACCAACGCCGCGCCTCCCTCGGATATACAGTCGCGAGCCCACAGACGAATAGACTGGAGCACACACCAAACAGGGCTACTTGGGGAATTGCAGCAGGCAGACTGCTTTTTAGGATCCTGTACTCACAGGAGACACTAATTGTGGAGTCACATCACCACATAAATATCAAATAAGGATGTTACTCGCTGTCTCAGAGCTGTGGGACGTCTCTCACTCTGGCTCACACATTTTTCCCGAGGATACAAATATTTTGGATTTAATGTGAAATTCAGACCCATGAGGACTGTGTGCAAAAGTTGTTGTGCGAGACTGTATAGTCTAACTTGTCCGCTCGGATAATATATGTAGGTAACTTTTTAAAATGCAATATCGTTTAATGGTAACCATTAATTTAATGGTGTGTTGTGTAGGTTATAGTGACATATTATGGTCAAGTATTTGGGGGGAACCTATAGTTAACATTAAACTCCATAAGGTGTTGCCTTTGTCCATTCTGAGACACTTTAGAAACATGGTGGTGCAACATGGCCGTCCACATAGAGAGGGCCCACTCCTGATTATAAAATAATTCTATAATATCCCCTTCCTGCTACTCATTGAATCTTAACACTTGACCTTTAATGTAACATTAAATGTAAAAATCCAGTGATCTTGCAGCTTCTTAAGCTCATCTCACATTTATTATAAATTGGAGTATTCAATTTCTGCTTGAACGAAGAAACGAGACTTTTTGGACTGAAATCATTATAATATATGGTAGGAGCAAAGCTAATCACAATTAATACCAAAATCCAATTTTAAAAGAATTTGGGTTTCTTTAAATACTTTGTGGTTGTGAACAAAACATCAGGCCATTAAATTTGTCTTTTAAATGTCAGGTGTGAATGTCACTCTGTTGCATGGCTTACTGTGGAGAGGCCTCAGATCAAAAGGAGCCTTGTATTAGGGGTCTGCCCCTTTATCTCACCCTCTTTTCCTCGCTCTGTCTTCCGTTTCTTGCTCTCTCTTGCACTCGTCTTTTTTCTCTTTTCAGATACTTTCAAACGCTGTCGTATTTCCAACATGATGTGTTTTTCCTCCAATTAGGGAGAGGATGAGCAGCTTCCAGTCTCATTAGGGTAGCCTGGCTGCATGGACCAATACACACACACACATGCACACACACCCACTCACACTCACACACACACACACTCACACACACAAAGACACACCAGTTTTTGATATGGATGAAACACTTTGAGAACAAATGTGGATGCCACATGTTGTACAGACACTTTCTGCACAAATAGATGGATGACGGCCAGGTCTGCAATACTGTCTCAGTCATTTGCTATAGGAGCCACCTGTGATGTAGCATCGTGTTTTATCTGATTATTTATTATAGATAACTTTAAAAAACATCATTGTTGCATAGGTTTGGTCCTTTTCGTGTGCAGTTTCTTATCATTTCACTCATTTGTTAGACATGTGTGTCCCATATAGAGAATAAAACTACGACCCTACAGTTACATTGAGACGCACATTGAATGGGGTGTTTGCATACATTTTAATTAGTGTCGGCGTAAGAGCAAGTTGACTGTCGTAGATATTTAGAAAACTCTTTCGTTTCCTCATACTCTCCACTGCTCCAGCTCATTTTTCACTCTCCACCTGAAACCCTATTTAGAGCCAGTTGCCTCACTCTCTTGGGATTGGTCAACTGTGCCTAGCTGATGTATACTGGTCCACTCCTTGACGAATCAGACAGGAAGTAGATTGAAAACCAAAAGATGAAGCGTTTCAGCATCCTCTGAAAAAGTGTTTTCTATGAGACTGAGATACAACCCCCCCCCCCACACAGACAAAGAACATCCATTAAAGTACTGGAATTCATGTTAGAAGCTTAACATGACTCCTTGCATTAAAATGTCATAGGGTGTAAAGTTCAGGAAAGAGACACAATGACATAATCGCAGTATGTGAGAATATGTTCAACTGCATTTGCAGGATAGTGGCTTATTAACATGTAATCCTGATACTTACAACCTCACTGCTTTACGCCATCTTTAAAAAGGCTTTCTGTGGGAGTGGTATAGAGCTGGGCAGTGGGAGAAGTTAAAAAGAGGTGGCAAGAGAGTGGCACGATGGGTAAGAGAGCGGAGGATGGATGGGAAGTAGGAAGAGAGTGCGGGGGGGTGGGGGGATGCTCCCCTCCCTCCCGGACCGGCCACGCTCGGCTGAGCCACATAATGCATGCTCAACAGTATAAGTCTGCAAAGGGCCTGCATCCATAGATCATTGTGAAGTGGCATGTGACCTATAAAAAAAGCCGCTGCCTTCTCCCTGCACGTTCACTGTGTCAGCAGAAAAACACACAACAACAAAACCAGAGGCTTCGCCATAAATTCTCCCCGCGCTCTTTTCCCTCTCATCCTTGATTCATGACTCTCAGCCTGCGCTGCTCTTTTCTCTGGCCTGTCCTTCGCTTCATGTTCATATAAAACCCTGCGTCCTGTCCTCTCGTGCCATTGTCCACCCCCCTCCCCACCCCACCCCGTTCCATGTGTCTGTCCTCCTTTATGTCCCCTCACAATGCTTCCCCGCTGCGTGAAGGGCGCCTCCCTCTTTTCCCCTCGCATCGTGCGGAATTACAAGGTCGCCTGTAAGTCCCCGACGGGCCGCGACCATCCTCCCATCCTCCCTGCTAATGATCATTAATTACATGTCATTAACTAACATGCCACGGGCTATTCTTTCGCATTTGTCATGTGCTATCGACTCCTTGTTATGAATTCACTCCAATTAATTAGATTATTCTACTCGCCGCCGCTGTTTCTTGTAGTCCTCCTCTTGATCTCTTGATCATTGCCCCCCCCCACCGCTCGCCTACCGCACCCCAAACACACATACCCACCCCTCGCTTGTTTCATCTTTCACTTGAAAGGAGCCCATCCAATATAGCACCCTCCGTCTTCATTCTTTTATATTGTTTACCATTCGCTTCTGTGTTTGACAAACCATCGCCTTGTGTTACGCTGACCATCTTCCTCCCCCTCCCTCTCCTCCTCCTCCTCCTGATTGCCGAGCTTAATCAGTGGCTGGTAGCCCCTCGCCGATGACTCAGTCTCGGCCACATCCTGAGGAAGAGAAACACTAGTGGATTCATTAAGAACATCCAGACTGCGCCCTCCCCCCTCCCCCATCCCTCCTCCCAATTCACCCCACTCCATCCACATATCCGCTCATATCCACCTTGCTGGCTGGCTCACTAATTAAATCTCCATACATGATACCACTTGCTAAAGGTCAGAATCCATCACAATATCATTATTCTGTGATTAAACATGTCTCCCACTTCCCTCCGCTGCCTCAACACACTGACTGAATTGGCTGCTTTAATTTTTTTCCCTTTCCTCCCTGTTGACTTTTGTCTTGTCACTGAGTCACCAGTGTGATTTATTGGCGACACCGAACGTGTTGTGTTTTTGTGTTCCTCAAGTTTGTCATAGTCGTACTTTTTACAGCTGCATGTCTTCTGCTGTGACCCATAGGAGCAGCTATCCTGAAATCATGTCCCCGTAGTGGCATAGCTACCACATATTAAAAACGGGCTTAGTGAACTGTCATGGTGTTGGTAGGTTCAGGCAGAATAACAACTTAGAAAAGTTGAGTTGATATAATGGTGAGGAATTAAGCAAATACTTCTTTAAAGGTGCAGTCGATCACAGTAGAATAACCAGCAACTGATGTACCCCACATTTTTGCCTTTACTTTGACTCTTTTTGTTCGTTGACAAGTTTGTTCATGCACAATATTAAGAAAAAACTACTGAATAGATTTTCACAAAGCCATGTTGACGAATGGGACACAGTCTTGGAGACACCCCTTTTGATTTTGGCATGTATGCAGACGTAGGCGTATATATTTTTTTAGATTATTTTTCTCATCTTTTCTTAATTTCCAAAGGATCCATTTATAGATATTAATGAAAAAAGACCAAATCTTATCTGTATTAAGGTAATAATGTGTGAATATGTGCCATTTGGAGCAGCATGATTAGATTTAATTGAAACGTTGGACCTTGCTCGAGGTATGAGCTCGAGTGTGTGTGTGTTCTATATAAAGTGTGTGCTGAATAAAACAGTGATGGAGGAAATATCCAGATCTATATCTTACATAAGCTTTACATTATACAACTCTGGGAGAATTATTCCATTACCAGCAAAAGTATCCTCATTCAAATTCATATAAAAGTATGAAAGCGCACACACAGAAATGGTCCTTTGGTGTAGCATGATTTATAATTATTACAGATGCACAAATATGTCCGCTGACAGATGATTCCCCTGTCAAGATAATGAAATGAAATCCAGCTCCAGCCGGCAGACTGCAGCCTGAAACATAAGCACACAGTAGAATCAACACCTCTCCGCCACGCCATCAACAAAATGAAAATGATAGTTGTTGCGTTGCATTGCAATCGCTGAAGCTAATTATACCTAATAAACTGTCAACTGTGCCGTTTGTAATACAAGGAGGCTTATTTTTCCTCAGTTTATCTTCTCGTTACTCCAATAAAAACAGTTTTAGGGGGAAAACATTCGACGGTAATGCCGAGTAATCTCTCCAGGATGAAGTAATGAAAGATTTGCCACCGATGCACGGTGAAGTGGGTTTGCCAGTTATCTGACACATCTTTCTCTTTATGATATAGCTCATTTTTTTCATTTCCTAGTTTCATTCTTTATTTTTTCTCTGCATATTTTTCAACTCTCATCCTGTGTCTGACACTATTCCACATTCTCTCTCCTGGCTCCGCTGATGTCTCAGTTCTATTCCCAAAAAAATGCTCCTGCTGTTTGTTAGCTCCTGATTTGATTGTTTCACCCCCGTATCTGGTGTTTATTATCTTCTGGAGCTGCTGAGCTAAACAGGCAGGTGCAAACATCTGCAAATACAAATTAACTAAACATCACAGGCTTTTCTATTTCTGCCTCTTCATGTTGAAATATGTTGACACATCGTACAAATAATTCAACTGCTTGAAGTTTTCATAATTATGTTACAATATCGGGATTCTGCCATATAGTGATGACTAATGATATCTGTTTAACTTGAGAACGTTGCAAGTGGAAATGGAAATGCTGGATATAGACATCACATGCTGCATTTTATAACTTTGTTCAATGTGAATTTGCACTAACTTGAACTCAAAGCTGAATCCGAGCCCAGTGCATGTGTCTGCTCGCCCCATGACTTCCTGAATCCTGTCTCTTGTCATAATCCTTGTGACTGCTTTTCAAAGCCCTCCACAGGGTGCCACGGGGATGAGAATTCTAATGTAGGCCTACATGTTGATAGCTCCTCCATTCAAACTGATCCCAGTTCAGCCCACGTGCAACAAAATAATGACCCGTGGATGTTTTAACAAGAGGAATAAACCTCATGATAACTCTTTTACCTACTACCTCTTCTGTTCAGTAGTATTTCACAAAGCATCTCTGCGCTGTGTACACATGTGCCTCGTCTTTCATCAAATATTCTTTTTGTGTGTGAGGGATGCCGTGTTTTTGGGTCAACACATTGAATTTACAGTGAGCCATTCATTTTAATGCTCCTCCTGTCTCTGGGCACACACCATGCTGTAACTGTAGTACTTCTTCCTCTACTCCGTATGATCTCTTCATATACATCCAGTCCAAAGTAATTGTGCTTATACCAATATTTGACCGCTGAGACTCCCTCTCTTTTCCTCCTGTGACGTTCGCTCTCTATCTGGCTTATTCTCTCTCTGAATGTGAAAGCAGAGGAGACCTCAGTTGGGTTTGAGGTTGGAGAGTTTCCAAAATAGGTTGTGATGAGATGCTGTTAGAACTGAAAGACAAAAGAAGGGACCACATACAGACAAATGCACGCACGGCTGGAAGAGTGTTTATAGTGAGTGGGAGTATGAATTGTGTTTTTGTACATGTCAGTGTGTGTGCGCTCGCTCCGTCACGGGTTGCTGGTGTGATGGAAGGTACCATGGGTCACTAGGCAGATAGACTTGGCATGCCAACAACACATTACAGACACGCACACACACATACACACACACACACACACACACACACACACACACACACACACTTTTGTTTACTAACAGACACATAAGCAGGCTTCATTCAGACTTGCAGACTCAAAGGTTGAGTTTTCCACTGGTGTAAGCAGATCACAGATGATGACCCAGACAAAGAGAAGTCATGTTCGGTTAGCACAACTTACAAGGTTGTACTTCAAATATTCCATTTACCTTTATCCCATTTAGACCTTACGCTTTATTCCAAACGCAATTTCTGATCATATGATATATAAATGTCGTCATTGTGACGTGACTGTGGAGTCAGAGGAGTGACATCACATGCAGTAAAAATGTAATGACATCAGCAAACACTCTTGAGGTTGTATCGATTGATGATTTGTCATCACATGGTGCACATGTAATCATGATGGTGTCGTAAGGAAGTGCATTATCAGAGCATATAAAACGGTAAAGTGGTTTATACGGTGATGATGCACTTTGTTAAATATCTTGAGTGACATACTCTGTGAGTAGGAAATGAAAATGACAGGAAATACAACACACGTATTTATCATATTGCAGGTTGTGTCATATTACGTAATTTAGCAGCCTTCGGATTGTTGACATGTTTTACTATGTATCATGATATATAGCCAATCTAATCAATACCGTGTTATTAGACGCTTTACTTCAGAGTGACTCACTGTTTCTGCCGGAGTCACTCAGTCAGTGTTTTATTATGGGCAAATTGTATGTTGACATTATATCTCAGGATGAACGTCACAAACCCACTTAGTCGTGACATAATTTTCAAGTACCGCCAATCATCCTGGCAGGTCCGTCCTTTAGCTCAGTGGGACCAGAGGAACTGACTGAATGTCTAAGTGGATGATTTTACAAAGAGGGACCACAAGCATATATTTTATTTCATCGCCTCTCTGAAATGGAGCGATCCCCTCTCTGATAACACTACGGTAAAACAAGCAAAGGCGAACCAGTGTACGAAAAAACGGATTTGGTAAGAAAGTCGGAAAGTGAAAGTGCCAGATGCAGGATAATAACCGCGATAAAAGGGGAGAGGCTTAAAGTGCAGGAAAATGGACTCTTTGCAGCCTCCCACGTCTCAGAGGTTTTAATGTGTCATTAACTTTGTGAACTTGTAGGCGACGGTACGGGGCCTTCACAACAGCCCGAGCCCTGATTAGGCCGTACATCAGAGAGCGTTGGAGAGCGGATCTCTTTCACTCCACGCTAATCGCATTGAGCAACTCCCTCTCTCTCTCTCTCTCTCCCTCTTTCTCGACCACGCGCGCCCACTGCCCCCTCTCTCTGTATCTGTTGATCCCTCCGCACAGTCCAGAAGAGAGCTCTCTTTGTGCGGCGGCTGGCAGGAGGACAGAAGCGCAGAGATGGATATGGCTGAGAGTGACCTGATTCTGCCTCGCTGCCTGGACTCGGTCCAAACACAGGGACTCTGCTTTCCTGTCCCGCCATCTATCGGGAGTCTCCCCTCTGTCTCCCTCCTCTTTGGGACTGACACACACCAACAAGACCTGAGCAATTGCACTGTTATCAGCATTAGTGATGGTTTGTTTACCCTTGTAGTTCCAGATTCCCCGAAATCCATTTGTTCTGTGCAAGTTTTCGATTAATGGTGCAGTGTGTACGATTTGGTGACATCTACAGGTGAAGTTGCATGTTGTATCCATCACCTCACCCTCACCCCTCTGAGCATGCAGGAGAACCTATGCTGGACTTCAGTTGTCATTAAAACTCAAAAGATGTTTAGTACCTCCCCTTTTACTACTGTAAAAACATGGCGGCCCCTGTAGAGAGAGGACCCCCTCCACATGTAAATATACATTAATGGGCTCATTTTAGAGTAATGGAAAAAAATAAAACATTCCAATGATTATAAATATATGAAAATATCAGTATGTAATTGTTTTGTGATATTTTTAGAGGTGAAAAAAATTACCAAAGTCTCACACCCTGCACCTTCAATTCTAATTTTTTATGTTACATTTTTATTGATGAATATATTGTAGTTGTGGATTTATTGTGCCACAGGAAGCATATTTTATTTACCTCCTCGCTATCACATTTTTGTGGAAATGGATCCAGAGTAGAGTCCAGGAAGTGCCTGTACTTAGCCAAATTCTTATTGGCCCCATATGTGGTTCACAGTTGCTGTGTACATCTTCCCTTAGCTTTTTCCCTTCTCTGATTGGTTGGGAGGATGAGACACACTCAGACACTTCAAAAAGGAAAAGTCTCTGCTTTGCTGCCAGGCTGCTGAATGAGTGTGGGTCACAGACGCCATTGAGAGAACAGCTCTACATTTAGATATGTTTTTGAGCTTACTTCAAATGAAGATAAGACATTATGTTCAAACACTATAGCTTTAATCTCTGAATTTATGGTTTCACTTGTAATATCAAAGCATTTAAGTCCTACAGTGATTCATAAAATGTTCAGCCTTTAAAAGTGAAGAGAGGAGTAGTTGAAAAAGGTGCGTCTGGACTCTGGGTTGAAAGAAAGACGGGTTAGCAGGATGAACACAGTGACAGTCTTGTGTTATTGGTCGACAGTGTTGGTGGCTACTCTGGTATTATTTGGAATTCTGACGGGAGCCGTCTCAGGCATCACAACTACAAATGTCATGTTGTGGTGACGGTGTAATGAAAATGTGTCTAGTCGCTGAAAGTACTGACGGATAGAAAATGTATTTCATTAGATGCCAGAATGCAGCACGGAGATGGCGTCTGTGATTGGCACACACACACACAAGTCTAGTCCACATCTACACATCAACAGAAACTCATAAAATGTTATTTTTTTCTTAAATGACAAACCACTTTTATTTTCATTTTCTGGAAAAAGTAATCAATCTCCAGAGAAATGGCTGCGCCTTGATCATCTCTCCTTGAGGAGGCATTCAATCACAAAGACCCCAGACACTACAAACTACTCCCTTTGCCACTGATGGACCCTGTTAACCTTTGACCCCTGGACAACGAGGCTCCTTTGTAACTGATGGCAGCGCACGGAGGCTGTCTCAAAAACAAGGAGTGTGGAGGAATACTGGTGAAGAGTACAGTCAGGGCTGCTCCACAGGAGAGGGCAATCACAGTGACCTCTGACCTGATTCAGCCCTTCTAAGAAGAGTGAGGACATTTCCAATTTGAGCTCTGTCACAGTAGATTATTGGCTTTAAATAATCCTGAATTGTGATAGATTTACAATCCGAGCCCACCGACTCCCTGAACTTGAATGCTAATTATTGATTCTCTGGAATTGCCACTTTTGAGCAATATTGTCTAGTGTGTGCACACAATTAGAATACTGTAATATCTGTTAACAGAGTGTGTAACATTCAGTGACATCTAGTGGTGATTTTGAATACTGGATATCAGTTTGATGCACCTCATCCTTCCCTTCCAAAGACATGGCCTGAACCTGTGGTAGCCTTCAGTTTACGTTAAACACTCAAAACATGGCAGCATCTATAAGGATGGATTATTGGAATTGTTATTGATTCCATTTTTAACCATATAAATGGAAATACCTTCTCCTAAATCACACACACTGGACCTTTTGATTATGAATCACTGTGTTAGAGTGGCCGTGACAGCAGCTTCTTCTGAAAAGGTCAAAAAAGGACAAAATGTCCTCCAATATTCACAGGTGTTTACTGCCTTTGGCATTCCATTTGTCATTTCCACTTGAATCCATATGTTGCTGCTTTTCATCCTCATCTCACCCCTCGGACCATATGACATGATCAAATTCAAGTCATCACTATCGATCATTCACACCACTTCATATACTAAACCCCCCCCCCCCATGTTATTGCCTGGAGGGCATTGTGGTCGGGGCTAGCCACATTCCATTTGTCTAATGAAAGTAGACCCCATATTTCCTGTGTGGCTCGGTCTGAGACTTCAGATGATGATGGCCTTTAGTGAAAGGTTGTGAGGAGACACTTGCGAGATTGATTGATTGAGTCCAGAGGTGAACTTCCAGGAAGAGATACAGAAAATAAGACGTCTGCTAAAAGAACCTCTGACAGCTCCATTAAGCATGGTTTAAAAGAAAGAATTCAAATCGTGAAATTATTCTATACAATAGTGTTAATAATTTTGTTTTTTCATTGTATGGCCACGGAATGTAAAATATGATTTTACCTTATGTTACATTTCCCTGGAAAGAAGGAGCCACTTTACCTCAATTTGGTTTCCATGGCTATTTTTGAAACTTATTTTTCATATTTTGTCGAGTATAGATCGGTGTTGTTTTATCCTGTAAAATGTAACATTCCTTCTAGTATTTCGATATATGCTAGTGTTGCTCTGTAGCAAAAACCGAAATTGAATCCAGCCCATCAGAAAAAAGGAAGCGCATGAAACCATCTTGGAGAAAAGTGTATTGGTTTGGTGAACGTCAAATATGCTAACATGGAGGAGGCAAGATATATGACCTGCATTGAATTGTGAATGGGGGAGATGTCATGTCGTCCATCTTTATTTACAGTCTCTGAGTTACGGCATCTTTTTCATCAAGTCATAACAGTAGCTTGTAGATTCCATATCGCATATCTACCAATTCATCTATATACTGGCATTTTCTTAAAACACTAAAACTGCCAGTGCGTTATTCCGGCTCACAGCAGTCCATCACAATGCTCAGCCATTAATCAAGAAACGCTGCTTCAGTCCCAAAATCACTGTTTCAAATCCACCCATACAGGCAGAGTAATGACCAATCTCTGACACCATTATTCTCTTATCAGAGCCCATAAGTCATTCTGCCCATAGTGACTGGTATGAATTTCCCCCTGGCAGTGTAAGAAAGAAAACACATGCATGCAGAATGCAAAATGCAAAATGCATGCAATGTGAAACACAGCAAATAATCACAAAACCAGAGCGGTGTGTCCTCAGAGAGAATAGCGCAGATGAAGCTCCATCAAGACTGAATCTGATGTAGATGTATTGACTTGATTTGTCTCAGAGCCGGGTTTTTTTAATTCTCTCTCTCTCTCTCTCTCTCTCTCTCTCTGTGTTCACTGTGTTCATATCTTGCGGCACTGGCGTTTCTGCAGTTTGCTGTTGCATGTGGTGGACAGTGGGGAATTGTGCCTGGCAGAGCAGCCTCCGGCATTATTACACTACAGCTACAGCCCGACTGCAGTCCTCCCACTTCTTACTCTCCTTACTTGTTTTATATTGTGGGTGTGCAGACACACTTTCACTCACTAACCTTTTCACACCCAAACCTTCTCCACCCCCTTACAGCCAAGTCAGTCCCTCACTGATTTACCTTCAAGCTCAGACATTGATTGTGATTTCTATTAAACATGAGCTCCCTGGGTCATTTCAAGTTCTATCTTGAAAAGCATGCTCAGTACTGCAGCTCTCTTTCTTTTTTTTTTTTTTTGCCTTCTGCGTGTATTCACTCATTC
>JAFBJT010106394.1:162371-177664 GCA_016785325.1 Chascanopsetta lugubris
TGCGCCCGCGCGCCAATAAAGTTTTCTCTGTGTTTTTTCGCGGTTAGCGGAATACAGTGCGTCGTTGGGCAGCGAGGAGGAGAGCGGCAAAGACTGGGATGAGCTGGAGGAGGAAGCCAGGAAAGGTTTGTGTCCTTCAAAGTATAAAGTTACATCATCACTCATTGACATTTTTTTACTGAAGCGTGAAATCGGGAGCTTCTCCACTGGAGGGCGCCATGTTGCACCCATCGAAATAAAGATGGATGCGAGTATGTATGAGGCTTGTCGAGGGCGCTTCACCCGTCGGCCATCTTGCCGATGCCTGACTCCGCCCACTTCCTGTTTCATCCACAGGCTGTACCGCAGAATGAACCACCTTTAACACCTGTATGTAGTTTGAATGACAGCAGATTGCTGCCATAGGTGCGGGGGGGGGGGTATTCAGCTGCATTGTGCAACTTCACCACTAGATGTCTCTGAGCCAACATGGCGCCTCTCTAACGGACTGTGATTAGTGTCTGTCCTTAACATCCACTCTCATTCAACCCTCCAGCTGACAGAGAGAGTCACTATGAGGACGAGGACACGTCTACCAACAGGAAGAGAAAGACTCGGCCAGTGGGCCCGCCCAGCAAGAAGAAGCGACGGCACTAAATCACACACACACACACACACACACACACACACACACACACTGCCAAAAGCTATCTGACCCCTCCCTTCTACCCTAACTGGCTCTTGTCTCACACACACTCAGACGTGTACATAGACGTAGACCCCCCTTATTTTTGTGTCAGTCGGTGACGTGTTGACGTAAAGAAGGAACCAGCAGGTCGGTCACACACACACACACACACACACACACCTCAGCTCTCAGCTCCTCCCCCTTCTGTATTCCTCTGCTTTTTGTTCCTCCTCCCATCTCCATCCATTCATCAGGGTTTCATGTTGGAGTGTGTGTGTGTGTGTGTGTGTGTTTAAATGGGTTTTTATTGCGTTTATTTTTTGTTTAAAAAGAGAAAAAAAAAAGTTTCTTAACTAATGAATAATAAAAGACCCGACACCCTCTGCCAAGTGTTTTATATAAAACTCGGACTTCATCACGTCCTCCATCTTGTTCGTGTTTGTTAAAGTTGTGGTCAAACAAATTGAACATTTGTCCTTTTCTTTTCTTTTCCTATCCACAAAAGGGGGCAGACAGACATTTTCTGATAATTATTTTTTAACGGGTTTGTAAACTTTTCGCAGATAGGCGCGCACACACACACACACACACACACACACCCCCCGTCTCCTCCGCTCTCCCTTTTCTTATGTTTCCTCTGTTCATCTGAGTAGATCTGTTGTACTGTTCATTCTGAAAAATCCTGTTTTTGTTTTTGTAATAAAATTAAAAGGAACCGTAGATTTCCATGGTCTGTTTTCTCTCTGCGGCGACGCGGCTCGGTTCGGGCCGCACGTTCGATTCCGTCCGCGAGAAACGTGACACGGAGTGTTCTGCTTTGAAACCCGTACAGGAAGTGATGCGGAGTTCCGTGACGGAGGTTTGTTGTTTGCGGAATAAACATGGGAAGTGAGTGGAACGCGAGAGGTGGACTGAGAACTGCAGCAACTCACAACCCGCTCTAGTGGTAAAAAAGTGGTATTACAGCTTCAGGTAAATGAATCTTCTTTAAGCATTTCTCACTATTACGATTTCAACCACTGTATTGAACTTACTTTATGAGTTATCAAATGAATAATGAAAACACTCAGACAGACAAATATATTATGATTATATATAATCATTTATACAATTGTCCGTAGACGAGGTACAGGTGTCGAATGTAACGATCGGAGAGACTTTGAAACATTTCTTTTCAAATAAATGTAAAACCATAAAGTCAAGAGTTCCCACAGTGTCGTGGAACATTTCCTAGTATGGAAACATTGTTTCCGTGAATGTCGAGGATTTCGAAATGCACGTCATCGCTATGCATTGTCCAGAACTAATTATTACTCGTTCCCGTCCAAATATGTGGCAGCGCAAGTACTTCTGCCTGACGACAGAAGGTAATTACTCTATTTAGTTAAATGTCCCTTGAGGTTCAGGCTCAGCCTGGAGCTGTTGTAGGTGTGAGGCCTTCAGACTCCGTCCGTCAACACCAGCCATTCTCCCTTAAAGGCTCATTCACACCTTTTCTGCGCAGGCGAGAGAACCAATGGGACGTGACGGGGACTCGATCTCATCTCCTCCTGCCGACGGAGGGTAGAAGTCATCAGAGCTGCTCTGTGGCCCGTTCACAGACTTGCTTGGTGAGGTTTGTCCTGATCTGGTTGAATACTTCCTCTTCCTCCGTGTCCTGCGCGTGTTTGGTGAGATTCAGCGCGAGAAGAAGAGGAGGAGGCGGCCACATGTAAGTCAGACATTTAGGAATGTTACATTTGTTATTATTGTATTATTTAAATTGCTAAAAATATTTATGCAGGTTTTAAGAAAACATTTTTTTTAACACTTGTTTCCATATTGGCTGGGTTTTTTAAATTTTATCTAAGATCTGAGAGTTAATGGACCAATAAAAAAAACGCACAACATGATTAAAGAAACAAGTCGCAGTGAATTATGCGCGAGAAGCTCATTGGACGTGAAAGTCCTACTTGAAATAGATAAATAGGACATTTTCCTCATTTCATCAGTCGTGATTGATAAACCTTTGTATTGTATCTTCTTTATTGATTTGTTGTCTCTGTTTTTTCTCTGCTCGGACAGTTGATGCACAGTTGATTGACACATTCTGTCCGAAGGTCTGAAGGAAGCTGAGCGCTGATGAAGGAGACACTGTCCTTTCTTCTCGTCTTCACAGGTAAATGAGACACGGGTCAATCGAGTATTTTCCCCACAAATATAATACAAGTATTTTTGTTGTATTTAGAGAAGCGGAAGCTTATCCACCCATGTGAATGTCGTCCCAGTGTTAGCCCCGCCCCCTTTCCAAGAACAGCTGGGATTGGCTCCGTCCTGTCCTGTAATACTTTTAATAAGAAACATGGAGTCGTCTCTGTCAGCCAGGGGGCGCTGTGTTGCCTGTTTGTTTGTTTTTTCAACCCCTGCTCACTATGACATCATAGTGCCCCGGATGTACATATATGGTCACTGAAATTTCACCCCGCCCCCAAAGCAGAGGGACACGCCTCGACCTGCTCGTGCAGCTTCCTGTGGTCAGCCAATCAGGAGAAAGTGGGCTTTGAGGGGAGGGGGCGGGGCTTTAAAGACCGTGCAAACTGCTCTGATCCAAAATACAATTGATGATGTAAATGACTGAATTGGCTCCACCCACAGGCGCGTGCTCCCTCTGCTCCGGCCTCCCCCTGCAGTACCACCTGGTCACCACCGGGCTGTCCTGGCGGAACGCTCGGACCTACTGCCGGGAGCGTCACACCGACCTGGCCACCGTTTTCAACATCGAGGACATGAACCGGCTGGTGAACTCGGCGCAGGGCTCCAGCGGCGGCTTCACGCAGAAGGCCTGGATCGGCCTGTTCGATAACATGACCAGCTGGAGGTGGGTGTCGGCGGGCGCCGGCGCCGGCGCCGGCTACAGGAACTGGCAGCGCGGCCAACCCGACAACTTCCTGGGCGGGCAGATGTGTGTGAGGATGTTGAGCGGAGGCAGGTGGGACGACTCCAGGTGTTTCCTGAGGATCCCCTTCGTCTGCTCCCGGGGATCCACGGGAAGCGGGTTTGTTTTTGTGGGCCAGGCGATGAGCTGGTCCGGCGCTCGGGCGTACTGCAGGGGGCGCTACAAGGACCTGGCCACCGTCGGGAGCCGGCAGGAGAACACAGACATCCAGCGTCTGTCCAACAACAGGCCGGTGTGGATCGGCCTCTTCAGGTCGGGGAGGTCGAACGCAGGATGTTTGGATTTCGAAATGGAACTCGCCCCTGAAGCGCCTCCCTCTCTCTCTGCAGGACTCGGCAATGGTCCGATGGGAGCCGGTCCACGTTCCGGTACTGGAACTCCGGGGAACCCAACAACGTGGGAGGGAGGCAGAGCTGCACCGCCGCCAATCTGGGCAACGCAGGGCGCTGGTCGGACGAAGAGTGCGGCAGGTCGCTCGCGTTCGTCTGCTACGGCCCAAAACGTGAGAGGCTTAATATTTTTCACATTTTTATTTTATTTTCATTTTTATTTTTTCTTAATTTATTTTATTTCAATATTTTAATAACATGAACGCTGCCGTGGATTCCTTGATTTGCAGTTGATGATTTATTGTTTTCGATTATACACATATACACACACATGTTTTTGTGAACTTGTAGTTCTATACATCTTTGAATTATTCCCTGTTTTATCATTATCATTATATTTATTATGGTATTGAATAGTATCATTTTTTATTTCATTATTTCTAATCCTTCACTATTTGATTGTATTTTCAGGGATCGTCACATCTACAGAGCCAACAACTTCACAGATGGTCTCATCTACAACTACTGCCTTTACAGGTGGATCTATTTATTTTATTTAATTTGATCTCATTTTACTTTATCTTATTTCATTCATCTGGTGACTGACTTGAACTTCAGTTACAGAGGAAACTTCATCTGAGCCGCCGACAACACCACAGAACCAAAGTACTGCTGCCACAACTGGTGAGTATATATTTATTCTATTTTATTTTATTTTATTTTATCTCATTTTATTTTATTCTATTTTATTTTATTTCATTCATCTGGTGACTGACTTGAACTTCAGTTACAGAGGAAACCTCATCTGAGCCGTCGACCACACCACAGAACCAAAGTACTGCTGCCACTACTGGTGAGTATATTTTTATTTTATTTTATTTTATTTCATTTTATTTTATTTCATTTCATTTTATTTTATTTTATTTTATTTTATTTTATTTTATTTTATTTTATTTTATTTTATTTTATTTTATCTCATTTAATTTAATGTAATTTAATTGTATCTTTTTACTTTATTTTATTTCATTCATCTGGTGACTGACTTGAACTTCAGTTACAGAGGAAACTTCATCTGAGCCGTCGACAACACCACAGAACCAAAGTACTGCTGCCACTACTGGTGAGTATATATTTATTTTATTTTATTTTATCTCATTTTATTATATTTTATCTCATTTTATTTTATTTTATTCATCTGGTGACTGACTTGAACTTCAGTTACAGAGGAAACTTCATCTGAGCTGTCAACCACACCACAGAACCCAAGTACTGCTGCCACTACTGGTGAGTATATATTTGTTTAATTTAATTTAATTTAATTTAATTTAATTTAAATTAATTTTAGCTCATTTTATTTCTTATATCTATTTATTTTATTCCCGAGTTCATGGATCATTAATCCAGATTACCTCCACCTCTGTAGCAGATACACCTGTAATCTTTTTCCACCTCCTCAGTTTCCCATAATAATCAAACCTCACCTGACGATGGAACGACGACAGGTCATGTGACCACAGTGTTTACGACATCTGAGCCTCCTTCAACTCAAGAGGCTCATCCAACTACTACATCCACTCCTGGTGACAACATTCACATGTCCTTTATTAATGTTTTCATGTGTTATTTGATTGTATCTACTATTTCATATTTCATATTTACTTATTTCATCTAATTTTGTTTTCTTGTGCAAATATACATTTTGTTTTTTGTTGTTTTCTCTCCAGAGAAAAGCTCATCCGTCGAACCGTCTGCTACCACACTGCAGAACCAAAGTACTGGTGAGTATATTTATTTTATTTGATCCTGTTTATTATTCGATTTCATTTTATTTTATTTTATTTTTATTCATCTGGTGACTGACTTGATCTTCAGTTACAAAGGAAACCTCTTCTGAGCCGTCGACAACACCACAGAACCAAAGTACTGCTGCCACCACTGGTGAGTATATATTTATTCAATTTTATTCTATTTTATTTTATCTCATTTTATTTTATTTTATTTTATCTCATTTTATTTTATTTTATTTTATTTTATTCATCTGGTGACTGACTTGATCTTCAGTTACAGAGGAAACCTCAGCTGAGCCGTCTGCCACCACACTGCAGAACCACAGCGCTGCTGCCACCACTGGTGGGTTCATACATTTTATTTCACCTTTTTTTATTATTATTATTTTATTTATTGTTATGTTTATCTGATCTATTTTATACATTTTTAAAATAATATCTTGTTTTCTTTACTTTTTAAATTTTCATTCGATCGTACTTCATTTTCCTGTGTGCTGACAACTTCAACAATCTGTTGATCCCATGATGTGGATGTTTCCAGCAATACGTTGACTCCCACGTTGCATTTGAAAGTGATTAACCTTGATGGAGTTGTGTGTCTGAGCAGAGCAGGTGGTGAAGCTGAGGGTGAAGTTCACCTCCAGCAGACCTCTGAGTGAAGACCACGTCCATGAGCTGCTGTCAGAGGAGGTCAGCTCACACTCAAGACACTGATGTGACCCTTTAACTTCACTGCTGCTTAACCTGTGTGTGTGTGTGTGTGTGTGTAGTTTTACAGTCTGCTGGTTCACTTGGGTTTACCTTCAAGTATCAAGGTCAGAGTGAGGACACCTGGGACGTGATGAGGACAGAGGAGGACGTCTGTCTGTGTGTTTGTCTTTCTGTCTATTCTAGATCTATCTGTTCTAGATCCGTCTGTTCTAGATCTATCTATCTATCTATCTATCTATCTTTTCTGGATCTATCTGTCTATTTTAGATCTATCTATTCTAGATCTATCTATCTATCATCAAGCCTGAGAAGTCAAAGTCAACACACACACACACACACACACTCACACACTCACAGACACCGTGAAGCGACAATAACCAAATCTCCTGTCCACACCGTCATGTGCTCATCGCAGTGGTCTGCTGCAAACCAAAATATGCACACACACACACACACACACTTTTTGTGTTGATCTTCCCCAGTAAACAACACACACAAAAATGTGTGTAAAATTATGAATCAAATCTAAACTAATTATATATATTTGAAAAAAATAAAATAAATACTTGATACAAACACACGAAAACACTTCTTCTTCTGTTGTTTTATTTTATTTCTGTTTTTAGTTCCCTGTGCTCCGGAGGTGTCGCGCTTTTCACGCCTGTCCGTTCATTTGTTTATTTTCTTGTGTGGAAAAAAAAAAAGTGAGTTAAAAACTAAAACTCACACAAACACTCGTGGTCTCGGATCATTTAGTATCCAAACTCTGAGAGAGAGAGAGAGAGAGAGGCAGAGTGAGTGAGCGAGCGAGCGAGCGGAGCGGTGGAGGTGAGACGAAAACACTTCATTTCTTTTCTCGTGTATTTTCTTGAATTGAATTTTCTGCAGGTGGGCCCAGGTGTCACTCAAGAGGCCACGCCCCTTAATTGTGCACAATTTCAAAGCCTTGATGGAATAAAAATAAGCAAGTCAGAATTTTTTTCCCCAATATAAATAATTTAGAATAAAGTATTAAATATTTTAAGGCTACACTATGTAACGTTTACAGCGCAGCAGCGCCCTCTGCTAGGCCATTTGGCAAACACATGGCACTGGGGGATTTCAAACCTTTAAAAAAAATTTAAAATGACGTAATGCACCTTTAAAAGCAAAAATATGAAGGTGTAAACTCCATCTTTGAGTGTGGAAATTCAAGAAATGAATAAGAAAACAATTTTAAGTTTGTCTTCATTAATTGGAAGAAATACACAAGTAAATGAATAAATAACACACACACACACACACACACACACACAGTGTGACCTTGTGTGCTCCGGCCCATTTGTTTAGGCGTCACCTTAATGCTGAGTTTGTTTATTCAAATGAATCAATCAAATTCTACCTTTTGATCTGGAACGACGGAGGCTGAGAGAAGCGTCCTCTGTATCTGATTCCTTAAAAAAAATACAAATACAAATACAAATAAATACATAAAAAAAGACGATTTAATAAATCAAAAGATTCAAAATAAATAACAAAATAAATCATCTGTCTCCTTCCTATCTGGGTAAGTACAATGATTGACCTCATTCTCATCATTCAATCGATTTCATTTCTGCAACTTGATTGACATGTTAGGGCTCTAGGGCAAATAATAACATTCAAACGAGATATGAGCGTACGATTGCTCCGTGTAGATTTATGTGACCTTATGATGTCATCACGTCCCTGTGGTTTGCATTGATTTGCATGGGCCCCTTTAAAAACGCCTCTGCGCAGCGGCAGGGACTCACTTCGCCGTCCCGTTCATTTCCCATCGAGGTCGGAATTTTTAATCCTTTCATTTTTCCAGAACCTTTTGAAAATGGAGCGGAGCTGCAAATGCCTTTTTCTTATGGGTGGGTTCTGTTCCAATATTCTTCATTTTTCATTTCCCTTGATCCCGGTTGTTATTTGTGGTTGTATTGATGTTTATGTTCATCTCTGCAGGCTCCGTCTTCACTCTGATGACGACTCGTGTGACGGGTATGAAAATATTCCTTTTTTTTCTTAAATATAAAAGTTAAAGGACTTGTTGAGGTGAAATAACCAAAACAATCTTTACCTGCAGCAAGACCTTGATCTTGGCTCTGAAAATGGCCGCCGGGGGAAAGTCTGTGACGGACTGAGACCTGGTTCTTCCCGCCATGTTAACGCTCGCCGTCTCTCCCAGGTGCTGCCTTCAACCTGGCACACGGAGGAACAGCCTCGATGTCCGGGCCTCCGACCTCCGGCTCGCCACAGCTGGTCATCGCTCACGACGATGGCTCGGCAAACTGGACGTGCACCTCGGCCAGGACGCAGGACGCCCCCTGGTGGCGGCTGGACCTGAGGAGCATCGTCAGCGTGAAATACCTGTACGTCTACGGGAAGGGCGACTGCTGCCCGGGGGAACTGGACGGCGCCGAGGTCCGGGTCGGCCTCCGGGACGACACCAACAACACCAGGTGATTTTAGTCGGAGCCGCAAAGCATTCCGCCTCGGGTTCCCTCCCTTCACTCTTGCTCCGCCCCCTCAGGTGCGGCGTGGTCTCGGTCCGGGCGGGAAGGAGCAAATACCGGATCCACTGTGGGGAAGTGGACGCTCGCTACGTCCACGTGGTCCTTCCCGGACGGGGGAAGAACCTGACTCTGTGCAGGGTGCGGGTCATCGCCTCTGTCCTCGGTAAACCTCGCACTACATCACGACACGTCCGCAAAAGGGAACAACAGCGTTACGCGTCATGCAGTTGCACTGCTCGGCAGAGAGGGGGCGCTCATTCATGCTCTTCGATTGCTTCCGAATCCTTCCAAGACAACCTGGCTGTGAGAGGAGTGGCCTCTACGTCCTCCTCAAAGGGGAGACCGGCAGGGCTCAGCAGGGTCACCGATGGGCGGGGCAACACCTGCAGCCGGACCGAACCCGGGCAGCGGGTCAGGGTGGACCTTCTGGCCCGGTACCAGGTGGCGGTGATCCAGGTGATGCTCGCGTCGGGTCACAGGTCTGGATTACACGTTTCGGTGGAGAACACGAGGTGCGTGTATGTTGTCGTCTTGGGCTCGGATCCCAAAAATGTCATTTGAACGTTGCTGAGTTAGCTTAGTTGGCTTGATGGAGCTCAGTTAGCAAATCGAGCCAAGTTAGCTTAGTTGACAAATATAGCTCAGTTAGCTACTCGAGCTAAGTTAGCTGAGTGAACTAATGTGGCTAAGTGAGCTCAGCTAGCTAATGTAACTCCAATGTAGATGAACAAGCTAAGTCGGCCAATGTATTTTAGTTAGCCTAGTTAGCTAATATAGCTGAGTTAGCTAATCAGAGTTGATCAAGACCAACGTTTATTTAGTTTTGCTAAATCCGTCTCTCGACCTCTTTCCTGACCCATATCTCAAATTTCCATAATTTCATGATTATCTTTAAAAAAAAAAAGAAAGAAAGAAAAAAATCAACTTTAAAGTCAAAACATTCTCCGCCTTCTCTCCATTTCAGCTGTTTGGCTGTGTCCGTCCGTGCGCGCTCCCTCACACTGACCTGCGGGGGCGCTGTGGGCCGCCACGCGACCGTGACGCGCCCCGGTCTGCCGCTGACCGTGTGCGAGGTGGAGGTCTACAGCTCGGTGGAGAACCCTCTCAACCGGTACCCACAGCGCCCCCCACAGACAAGTAAACACATCAGTGCAATCATCACCTATGCAGATGATGATGTCATTTGCATGAACACCCAGGATGAGGTGGAGCTGTTTTAGATGAATTAAAAACAGTGATTCAAAATAAATTAAAGGTCCAGTCTGTGAAAATGCAGGGGGAACGACCGCATCAGTTTTAGAAGAATCAAAAACAATCATTTAAAGGTGCGGTCCGAAGAATTTAGGGGACGTTTTCTGGCGTCTACTTCCACGTCTGACGTCCACCGTTCACCGTTGCTGCCTCCACAGATTTCTGCCCGTCCTCGCCGTGCAGCCGCAGCCTGGTTCTCATCCAGGACCGGCCCAGGACCTGGTCCGAGAGCCAGAGCTACTGCAGGGAGTGGTACACCGACCTGGCCACCATCAGGGACGCGTACGACATGAACAGGGCCCTCGGCCACAAGGTTCCCCTCTTCTGGATCGGGCTCTACCGGGACGTGTCCACCTGGAGGTGGTCTCTGACGGATGTGGGTTACTACGGAGACGGTGGAGCGGATTTCAGGAGGTGGGACGCCGGCGAACCCAGAGGCGCCGGCGGCGAGCGGCGCTGTGCAGGCATCCAGGGCTCAGGGAGCTGGAAAGACCTGGACTGTGAACTACTCCACTACTTCTTCTGCTTTGACGGTAAAGGCTTTAAAGGTGCAGTGGGTAGAATTTAGGTGCATTCATTTCCATTCGTATTTCATGAATATTTGACGAAATAAACGATTTCTATTTCAGAGAAGCTTTTGATCCAGACAATAAAAATCACTTTCCTGCTTCCAGACCGTGCACCGGGGAACAAGGTTCTGGTGGAAACGCCCATGAAGTGGGCGGAGTCTCAGCATCACTGCAGGCAGCACCACACAGACCTGCTCAGCGTCCGGAACCCGGCGGAGAATCTGCAGATCCAGAACATGGTGCCCAAAGGGACCTCGGTCTGGATCGGCCTGTTCCGGGGCTCCTGGCGCTGGTCCGACGGAAGCGACTCCACCTTCAGATACTGGGGGCGGAGTCAACGCAACAGCTCGGGGGCGGGTCCCCACTGTGCCGGAGTTCACGGCAGCACCTGGAGCGTCAAGTCCTGCAACGACACGTCCAGGTTTCTCTGCTACAGTGAGTTTTACAAAATTTCATCAAATGTATTTGACCACAAAACAAATGTTTGAAATGAAAATTCAAATTTTCTGTCGTTTCACGGCCTCAAGAAATGTCATTCCTTAAATTCTTTAGGCTATTTATTTACTTTTCAGTCTTACAGGGGGAAAGTAAATAAATGATAATAAAGAACAATGATAATATAGAACAACAGCGCATGAGGTGGATATTATGATTGATGAAGTCATAAATCAGTCAATATATTAAGGCCGTATGTTGAACATTTTTGATTTTATTTTGAAAAAAAAAATAGAAATATATATTGTTATAGGCCTTATTGTAAATAAACGGATACATAGGGAAGATCAGGGCCTCATGTGAAAATGACTTTAACTCTCATTTCTCTGTCAGATTTGAAGAAGCGACATGTTTTGAAGATCAGTCTCAACTTTAACTCGAGGGACCCGGTCATCCAGCGACAAATCCTTCAGCGGGTGAGAGGGATGGCGGCCATGTTGGATTTCAGAATGAACTCTGGAGCTACTGCTGTAAATAAACACGTGCATGTTTTTCCTCCTCGTGCAGCTGGAGGCCCAGATGAAGGACAGAGGCGTCGGTGGTGTGAAGCTCCGGTGGATGTTTGCAGAGTGAGTCCACGTCCGGCCCCTCGCTTCGTTTCTTTGTTTCATCATTATCGTTTAGGGTGTATACATCTGGGTGTTGGTGAGACTGATTTGTTCCTGCTGTTCCACATGTTTCCACCAGAGGGGGTCAGACAACAACACAGCATGGTCGCTCCAGGTCTCCAGAGGACGAGACTCTGACCACTGGAGCAAACGCAGTATTTCACTAGTTAGAGTTACTAGTTACTTCCCCCTAAAAGTAACTAACGAAGTTACAGCATTATTAAAGTAACTAGTTATAGTTACTAGTTACTTCCCCCTAAAAGTGACTAATTAGTAACTAAATGACACATACTCATGTTGTTGTTTTTGTGTGTACATGTCATTGTAATTAGGTTGTGTACTTCAGGGGTTTGCATCAATGAGCATTAAATGCCGTTCGCCCACACGACCTCATTTGAGTGTTTTTGTTCTTGCGTCGAACGCCGTACGACTGCCTCCCTTTGTTGCCGTCTCTACGAGCCGCCGCTATCATCGACGAACCGCTGTTGGCGGTAGCATCAGCGCCACTGTTGTTATCAGCGAATTGTGACTCCGCAGGTTTGACTCTCGGAATTTCCCAGAAACTGAGCTGCAGGGCCAAATCTCATTTCTACAGAAAGGAAACTCAGAATCAAAAGTGATATTAGGCAGACCAATAATTGTTGCACCCAACTCAGCTCTGTTCAGTATGCAGCAGGGTGTGTATCCAGGACACACGGATATAAACGCCAGTCTGATCGCACCCAGGTAACAGGATTTGCATCATTTGTCGCACTCTGTCTGATTCCTCTGGTTGAGTTTAAGGTGCAGTGAGTGTGAGAGCGAGTGTGTTGATCTTTGTCGCTGTGTTTTAACAGGAGTCTGCAAACGGCCACGAATAACTGGACTGGTATTGAGACGCCACCGTTGGTTGTTGGTGTAGGTGAGTGTGAGCTTCATGATGAAATCGCAGCAAATGAAAGAAAAAACAGCGAGTTTGAAAAGGATTTCAATGGTGTTGGATGGCTGTTATGTGGTTTATGGTAATGAGTAAATGGGGGTGAAATAAAACATGACGATCAGGCGCCACTCAGGCCTGCCGGCTGTACTGCAGCGCTCTCAGTGAAGCCGTCATTACGGAATTCCAAAAAAAATCAATCGATTAAAAAAAAAGATGGTCTCTGTGCGGACTAACCCCAACACAGGCTCTGTTGTTGTTGCAGGTATTTGAGTGTGTCCGGATAAACCTCTCGGCGCTTGACCTCAAAAAACAAACGAAACCAAAACAAAACACAAGAGACTGAACCATGTCAGAGGAGGATTTCGAGGAGGATTTCGAGAAGGATCTCGAGGAGGATTTCGAGGAGGATTTGGAGGAGGATTTGGAGGAGGATTTCAACACAGCCCTTGATCATGTAACGCAACACCCTTCAGACACCAACACAACTCTGTTTCGTATTCTGGTGCTGATGAACGCGTACCTTCCTGATTCCTTCCTCCTGATCTCCGAGTGTCAGAGCATCCTGGGGCCGCCCGACCTCATCTTCGGAGGCCCGCCCTTTGAAGAGAGAATGGCGCCTTTCATTGGCCTCGTTCAGACGACCAAGTCAAAGAATTCATGCCAATGTAAGATTCAACGACATCACGCAGTGCGTCTCATGGGGAAGCTGCTTGATTTGCAGATCTCCCGCAGTGCAAATATGGAAACACTGATGAGGTCACTTGGTGGCGCCGACGCTCAACAGTACGTGGTTGAGTTCATCAAAGAGTTGTTGACAAAGAGAGAAGAGAGGTTGAATGGAGGAAAACACAAGTTCTCAAGGTTGATTGAAGATATTTTGGAGCACGAGGGTCTTCAGAAGGCTCTTTGTGTCTGCAGGACTGCATCCGACAAGTTCAGACGTAAACCAGCTTTCCCCCAACTTCTTGCCCGGCTGTATTACATAAAAACCTCCTATGATAAGATGGCCAAGATATGGGCAAAAAGAGCCATTGCTCGAGCGCCCCACAACTCTTTCATAGCCGACACTCTGGGGCAGGTTTTCAAGAAGAGATTGAAGAAGGCTTCCGTTAACATCAAACACGAGGCAAATCTGGCCTTCAAAGCATTTGAAGATGTGATATCGAAAGCAGAGAAAGAGGAGGCTCCAGGGACAGAACCGTATGGTACTGTCAGCATCTCGGAGTATTTCAACAATAGAGGCCATTTTGGCTTCGTTCAGGTGGCCATGGTGGCCTTCGACAAACTTAGAACACAGCCCGACAGCAGTTTCATCCAAAGGAGGAAAGTGGACGTGGAGAACAAGTTTGAGTTCTTTGAGAAGTACCTGACTTTCTCCATGCCTGACGAGAAGACTCTGGAACCGCCGTACTTCTGGAAGGATATCGCACTCTGCTACCAATTGTACACAAACCACAAGGCGTCCCAGTCCACCAGCTTTCCGGGCCTCCTCGACTGCTTGAACCACGGCCTTCTGACGTCCAGGGGAAGTCGTGCCAAGTTGCCAGAGGAGAAGAAGACTCCCGACGATCTGGAGGAAATCCGTCAGGATTTGATGGCCAACAGAAATGCTGACGTGCAAGCAGCAGAGCGCTTCATCCTCTCCAACATCATCTTGTGCAACAGAGACCCAAATTCCCCTCGGCTCACCTCGGTGACCGAACTCCAATGGGTGGTGAAAGGATTTCTGGACATTAACGACAGATTTAGAAGCCCCGAGTTTTACCTGCTGGTTCTGCTGCTGGTCTGGCCTGAGCAGCAGCCTCCAGCCAATCGTGCGGCAAGAAGAACTCGAGCGAGGCGGCCTCTCGGCCTGCAGCCCGACCTGCGGCAGCGCGTCACATTCATGGAGGAAGCGTACCAGAGATCCACATATGCCAAGTACCTTCGTGGCCGGTACCTGGTGCCACTGTTCTTCCTTGGAAGAGGCTCCGGACTGAGCAAATGGGTTCACACCTCGAGGCTGCAGGCCATTTTGGAGGAACATGCGAGAACGGAGCTGGCGGGCGAGCCAGAGAGGATCTGGAGGACGGTCGACAACATGTGGGCGAGTGGTGAGGCCTGGCAAGTGGCGGCGGTTCAGGAGCTTCTTCTCCCGGTCAGCGTCGAGCGCTCGGACTCCACGGTGGAACAGGATTGGGGAGAGGAGGAGGCGGCCATGTCTGTTTGTTTTGGCGGCGAGAAACTTGAGCTCAACGTGGAGGTGACGCCTGACGCTTCAGACTCCGGCCCAGAGCTTTACTATCTTGCTTTCAACATTAAGGGTCCGGTCCTCTTCAGAGTGGGAGGTCCGCATATGGACATACATGATGCTAGTGTCTGACTCGGCTTAGATCCGACAGTGGAACCATTGATACGTAAAAGAAAAAACCCCACCAACATAAGGGCGAGAACGCACGGCCTCTTTACTGACCCCCCCCCCCCCCCCCCCCCACCACACAAAAACAAAAACCCCCCGCTGTGG
>JAFBJT010106394.1:188894-201394 GCA_016785325.1 Chascanopsetta lugubris
GGTTGGGATTCGAACCCTTCACACCAAGCTCATGATGAGAACCTTTGGTGATTATCTCTTCAGTTTTTCAGTTTTTTTTATTTTGTATTTTTTATCATTTTGTCATCTATAAAACAAATGAAGTGGAAAACAAAAACAAAAAAAACAAGCGTTACCTCTGGTGCGAGATACTCTGGGGTGCCACAGAAAGTCTTCATGGTAGCAGCGTCTGTGATCCCCTCCTTGCAGAGGCCGAAGTCTGTGATCTTCATGTGTCCGTCTTTGTCCAGCATCAGGTTCTCCAACTGAAAACACAGACAGCGGCCGGCGTTCAGCGCCTCACACCGGTGCGCCGCCGCGAAACCAGGGGGCGTATTTACAGAAAACGCGTTGGATTTCACGCGAGGGGCCTTCTCGTTAAAATAATGACACTTCGCTGTTCTCGCCCGTCACAGAGAGAATCGGTACTCGAGTGTTTTCGGTCACCGACTCAAAGACTCGATGTGAGGCGAAGGTCTCGGAGAGCAGACGCACGTGTGAGGCTTTTTGAATTCGCGACAAATGGCGACAAACGGACTCAGTCGGGCGCACAAACAGAGGGGGGGAATAAACTTCAGGCGTGTCGCGGAGCCACTCAACCTTTTCATTTTAATGGCTGAAGAGTTTTTCTCGCTCTCCGTCTCCGGCTTTTCCCTTCTTTTTTTTTTTTTTTCCCTCGTCCTCCTCCTCCTTCTTCTTCTTCTTCCTGTTTTCTTGGCGGCGGCGAGCGGAGCTGAGGCCAAGGCTGCCAGGCAGGCGCTCAGACAGCCATCTACCTCTCTACCTCTGTGGCATCAGCACTCCCCTCCCTCCCTCCCTCCCTCCCTCCCACCGCCTCAGCCTCCCACACTTCCTCTGTGTGAGCTCATCCCTCTCCCCCCGCTCTCTCTCTCTCTCTCTCTCTCTCTCTCTTTAATTACCACACACTCTGAGACAAAACTGTGGAAACACGAGAGACGTCGGGAGCCGTTTTTTTTTTTACCCCCCTCATCAAAGTTTTCGCGCCACAAATATCTGATGGCTGTCTCGTCCAGTGCCCCGCAGACCCCGCCTCCTTCCCTCCTCCCGTCAGGCCCCGCCTCCTCCTCCTCCCGCCCGTGTTTACCTTCAGGTCCCGGTACACGATCTTGGCGGAATGCAGGTAGTCGAGAGCGGAGACGATCTCGGCGCCGTAGAAGCGCGTGCGCTCCTCGGAGAACACCCGCTCTCTGGACAAATGGAAAAACAGCTGTGGCAGAAGGAGGGAGGGAGGAGAGGGAAGAGAGGGCGAGGAAGAGAGAGAGAGAGAGAGAGAGAGAGAGAGAGAGAGAGGGCGGGGGGGGGGGGGGGGGGGGGGGGGGGGGGGGGGGGGGGGGGGGGGGGGGGGGGGGGGGGGGGGGGGGGGGGACAGCAGGGACGGCACAGCAATAATTACTGATTTATTGGAGGAAATTAGCACAACACAAACTGGCTGCCCGCACCATATTGAGATGATAGATAGTGGAGAGGGAGGGTGAGCGTGGGGGTGCGAGGAGGGGTGGGGTGTGTGGGGGGGGGGGGGGGGCGGGCGGGGGGGGGGGGGGTCTCGGGGGGGGGGGGGGGGGGGGGGGGGGGGGGGGGGGGGGGGGGGGGGGGGGGGGGGGGGGGGGGGGGGTGTCTCGGTGGAGGGTGGGTGGAGGCACTCGGCAGCTGGCGCCTCATCTAGCAGCGCCCACCCCCTCCACTCCGCCCCCCCCACCCCCACCCCCCCACCCCCACCCCACCGTCGCCACGCACACACTCTTATTCACATACCTCTTCCCCATGTCACCCTCTGGGCTCGGCGTTGGCACGGCGTTGGCGTGGTGGCGTTTGGCGACGGCGGCCAAATCAAGGGTTTAATCAATACACCAGTCTAGTTAAAGACAGGCCGACTGCCGCTGCCATCGCCGCCGCCAACCACCCCAACCCCCCCACCCCCCCGCCCCCCCGCCCACCACTGCCTCCGGTGCAGCTCTCATTAGTGGCCTAACTGGCCTTGGTCCTTTAGCCTCCGTTCTTCTTATCAGAGGCTCTGCTGTCGTTGGCTGTGAGCTCGTGATGCGAGTTTAAAGGTGCAGTGTGCATGTTGTTATGTTTTTTTTTTTTGTCACTTCTAAAGATATTATGAAACGATGACGGACTGACATTTTCATGAATTTCTAATCGGGTGAATATTTCATTTTTTCAGGCCGCCATGTTTTTTGAAAGTGGACGTACTAAACAGGCTTTGAGTTGTAAGGACAAGTGAAGTCCGCCATAGGTTCTCCTGCAGGCTCAGCAGGGTGAGGGTGAGCTGACGGGTGCGACTTCACCTCTAGGGGTCACCAAATCGTACACACTGCCCCTTGAAAGAGAACACACACTTGTCTGTTTCTCCCAGGTGTCTCCGCCTCTCGTTTCTCCCTTCATCCCTCCCTCGTTCCCTCCCTCGTTCCCTCCCTCGTTCCCTTCTTGTCAAGTTGTCATTGTCACATTGCTGCACATGTGGCACTGGAATGACTGCTGCTGCTGCTGCTGCTGCTGCTGCTGCTGCTGCTGCTGCTGCTGCTGCTGCGCCCGCGACAGTCAAAGTCGAACAAATTACCCACGAGGCCAAGGGGCGCACATATTCCCATTAATTGTTGAGGGAGGTTTGCATATGGCCGCTGGAGGGAGTGATGCTCGCCGACCACCTTGTTCAAATGATGATGCGTGCACATTTGTGTGTGTCTGTATGTGTGTGTGGGGGTGTCGCAGTGAGAGGGTGGGGTGGGGGGGGGGGGGGAACACGGCAGGGGGGCCTTCATCAGTGTGCTGGCAGCTGTGACTGTGGCAGGTCTGTAATGGGTTGTGTGTGTGTCCATGTTTGTGTGAGTGTGTGGTCACAATCCGTCCGCCGAGGTAAGAATGTGCCGTGTGTTTGTCTAAGCGTGTGTGTGTGTGTGTGATTGCTGGTGTTTTCTGTGTGTGTGTGTGTGTGTGAGTGTGTGTGTGTGTGTGTGTGTGTGTGTGTGTGTGTGTGTGTGTGTGTGTGTTGGGGCCTGGCACCGGCTGAACCGTCTTAACTAAGTGGGAGTGGAGCAGGTGACAGCTCCACTGTGGGAATGAACCAAGATTGCGCAAACGGCCCCCACTTAAATATCTGAGAAATTGAAAAGTGGCGGAATCCAAACTCATTTCGCGTCCGACTGTCGCCGCGCCGATACCTGCCCCGCAGGTGTGTGCACCAGGAGGCGGCGGCGAGCGAGCGAGCGAGCGGGAGGCCAGTTGGTGGGCGAGTGAAGCGAGTTAGCGGCAAATTGAGGAGCGACGCTTCCGTCACTTCCCCGTCGTTTGCGCGTCAAAGACGTGATTTCACCGCTTCACTCGATTACACCGAATTTGCGTTGTTCTGCGTCCGAACCAGACAAATGTTTAGGAGGCAGTCCGTCTGGTTCGGGTGGAACACGTGCAGCTCTCGCGCGGCCATTTTCATTCTCGGCGAATAGAATTCAGGTTAAAGGTACAGTGCGAGGAATTTCCCCCAAAAGTCTCTCTCTTCCCTGCTCTCTGCCTGTATTGTTGAGTTAGTTTAGTTTTGGATTGTGTTGCTTTATTCACAATGTTTCTCAGTGGCAAAGTTCGCACAAGCAGGCGACAGCGCGACTCGATCGAGCGTTTCTACGTCGAATAGAACGTCGCGTTGCCGTCGGTGGGCGTTGCGTTCACATCGACTCGTGCTCGCGTTGCAGCGTGACGGGAGAGGGAGAGCGGACTTGGACCGAAACCCTGAATGTTTCACCCGTAAAGGTGAGAAGAGACATTTTAAAAAGGTGTCAAACAGTCAATCAGAAGTGATGTTCCGTCACGTGCGTTTCAGTCTGACGGCAGTAAAGGTGCAGTGTGTCAGTTAAAGTCGTGGCGCTGTGGTTTAACCATTAACCATCACCATGAGGGTGTGCATGTTTCTTCGTGTGTGTGTGTGTGTGTGTGTGTGTGTGTGTGTGTGTGTGTGTGTGTGTGTGTGTGCGCGTGTGTCTTACCTCTCCTCCATTCACATACTCCATGACAAAACAGAGGCGGTCTTTAGTCTGGAATGAATACTTCAATGACTGAAATGATAAACAGACACATTATGAGCGTAAAGACTCAGTGACACACACATCATCCGTACCTCATGAAACTGAACTGATCAAGTGTGTGTTAAATGACACTTGTGCTGACTTTAAAGGTCCAGTGTGGACCATTTAGAACAAAGCAATGACTGAGCAGAGAGTGAATCTATGTTCTGATGGTGGTTCACAGGATCTGCTTCATGTGCCCCACGACAGTGAAGTGACAGAGTGAACCATTTCACTCACAGCGAGGAGTCTGCTCCCGTTCTGACTCAAACAGCAGGGGCAACAAACGTGATGTGTTCATGTCTGTCTTGGCTTTTACAAAGCGTGTGCGTGTGCGTGTGTGTGTGTGTGTGTGTGTGTGTGTGTGTGTGTGTGTGTGTGTGTGAGACAAAAGAACAGTTGGTCTAAGTCTCTTTGTGGCTGCAGGTGTGATGGGGTAAACTCAGATGTGAACTGTAATTGCTATCAAGACAGCGTGTCTGCATGCATGTGTGTGTGTGTGTGTGTGTGTGTGTGTGTGTGTGTTAAAGAAAATGAGTAGAGGCTAATGTGTGTAGGTGTTCATCAAAGACAGGAGTGTAAAACTAACAGATGTGACGGTTAATGTACAACAATTTACCGTCTCACTCATAATTAGCCACGAGAGACTCAGATATCTATAGGATCAATATGTTCCAAGGTGCGTGTGTGTGTGTGTGTGTGTGTGTGTGTGTGTGTGTGTACATTCCCTCTTACAGATGTCTACAGACTGCACACACACGTTAATCCTTTTGTTTTGTGTTTATTCGAGTACTCACGGTGAGGAAAGGATGTCTGGTGTTTTTCAGCACTCTGCTCTCTGTGAGTGTGTGAGCCACTTCATCCTGCACACACACACACACACACACACACACACACACACGCAACATAAGACTTTTTAAATGAGCAACCAGAGTGTCAGACTCATTTCGAAGCGCAGCAGATCATAATGAGGCGTGGATGAGCAGTGGCAGGAGCTGGACTGACCTTGGCGATGATGACTTCTTTCTTCAGGATCTTCATGGCGTAGTATTTGCCGCTGGCCTTTTCTCGCACCAGAATCACTTTGCCAAAGGTTCCTTTCCCCAGCAGCTTCAAGTAGTCGAAGTCACTCATTGTCTGCGGAGGGAACGCGAGAGTCAGTGGTCTCTTCACCCAAAAGGTCACTGAGTGAGGAACCCGAGTTTACAGCGTTTTAACAGCACACTACTCACCAGGGGAAGTACCACTGATGTCACTAAAGCCTGCACACTGCACCTTTAATGACCCTCAGATATTTCAGCTTATCCGACGGATCGAACCTCTCCAGCACACACCACTGTGTCCGTAATAGCGCAGTGAAGTTTTTATTTTTGGCTTCCGCACATTTGAGACACACACACGACAAATCCAGATAAACATGAACCCTGAGTTCTCACAGGGCGACTGACCTGAATCTATTTACTTTCAAAACCTTCTACATGTACAGAAGTTGTTTTTTTTTTTGTATTTTTTTTTTTTAAATCACCGCTGTCTTCCTTTTTCTCTCACAATCACTTGGCCAAAAGCAATTTACACCCTTGTTGTTACAACAGCTGTTTCATTAGTGGAAACCTGTGACTGAGGACGATTTGTAAAATTGCAAGCACTCAAAGTAATGACCTCTCACATGGCAGCGAACCACCGCAGTGTAAAGCGTGTGTGTGTGTGTGTGTGTGTGTGTGTGTGTGTGTGTGTGTGTGTTACCTTGCGTTTGTGATGCGTGGTGGAGATGTCCATCTCCTCCTCCACCATGTTGTCGATGTTGGAGGTGGGGCTGCACTGGATCCTCTCCTCCTCTTGTCTCTGCAGCTTGTCCGCCACCATCTGTATGGCCTCCGTCCACTCGTCCCTGAGGTTGAGACGCAGAGACACGACAGAAGACAAAAATGTCAATCTCATGAAAATCAAATCGAAATGTAGGTGAATGAAGAGGAGATGTCGATTCTACGAAGAGAGAGAGCAAAGGGAGTGATTAGAAGCATCTAGTGAAAACAAAGGCCAAAGGACTGCAGATTAAAGGAAGAAGAGGAGGAAGGTGAGAAAAGGAGCGGAAGGAGAGAAAGATGAGGAAATAATCATTGATCAACCATTTTATGAATGAATAAGTCATTTGAATTCTAACATCACATGTGCACCAAACCCTGTTTACAGCCTCCTCAGATGTGCAGTGTAGATGTCTGCATGAATCTTTCTTTTATTTTATATCTATTTTCAATGTTTTTAATCATTGTTTTGACTTTTTTTTTTAAATAGTGTATATTTATGTATTATTTTTTCACTTGCACCCCAACGTGTACAATGATAAGAAAGTTACCGCAAGTTCACTTTTTAATAAGAAAAGGTTTAAGTGTCATTAGGACATTATCATCTGTCATTCATTGTTTCATTATGAAAGGCCTGTCGTGTGACACCACGTGGTTTAGTACAACTCTTATTGCCCCTCTCTGTTGCCTGTGATCTGCCAAACAGGAGCGCACAGCAGGAAACAAACAGTATGTTATGTACAATCATACATAATTGAAAAGAGCCCTGATGACAACACATTAAACAGATGTAAAGTCTAGTATTGCTCGCGTGTTCTCCTGTGTGGTGACCGGTGCACTTTTTCTCCACCCTGCCTCCTGAAGGCGCTAATGAGTTTCCAATTAACATAAACACCTATTTGTTCAACAGAGAGGAAACATGGCCGACTGGAGGATCAGGCAAATGAGCAATGATCACGGGGCAGAACTAATGTCGACCAGTCTGAGCACCGCACAGTAAGTGTGTGTATGAGTGTGTTTGTGAGTGTTTGTGTATGAGTGTGTGTGTTTGTGTGTGTGTGTGTGTGTGTGTGTGTGTGTCTGCACTAACGCACATCCATGCATTAGACAGAACAATGCATTGTTGTTTGCTAACATTGTTCCTCCCCATTGACTTTCCATTAGCGGTGCTGTTCAACATCTGCTGGGAGGAGGTGTGTGTGTTTGAATATCTGTGTGTGTGTGTGTGTGTGTGTGTGTGTGTGTGGCAGAAGGCCAGCCATGTATCAGGATGTGCAGACATGTTAAGTGTATTTAATGATGATGAATATTATGGTATATGCTCAAGAGCGGAGGAGGGAGGAGGGAAGGGAAAGGGGATACGGAGGAACATGAGACTTTAGGTTATTTCTTGCTGACACCCTTTCCTTAAACATCTACATTTACTTAAAGGTGCAGTGTGTAAGATTTGGTGAGATCTCGAGGTGAAGTTGCGTGTTGTATCCATCACCTCACCCTCACCCTCCTGAACGTGCAGGAGAACCTGTGGTCGACTTCATTTGTCCTTAAAACTCATGTTTGAACAGACGGAGGTGACAAAAATCCACAGGCTGCACCTTTAATTCAGCGCTACGCGAATCCCTCGGTTTATCAGGATGAGATTCAAGATTCTAAACTCTAACTTCAAAGTTGTTTCCTTGAGTCTGAACCCGGGTTTAGGGAAGAACTCCCCTTTGGAGCTTCAGTCAAACAAGAGTTAATCCACGAGCCACATGCACTCACTCACTCACTCACTCACTCACTCACTCACTCACTCACCCAGACAGAGACACAGCAAACACCCTGAACTGAGGTGAACCCGGGATCATACTCAAATATTCACAAATCCTCCCGAGTCGGCGGGAAGCAAGTGTGGGGGGATTTACCGAGCGTGCGCTTTCAAAACACACTTACCCCTGCGCGCCGGTGTGTGTGTGTGTGTGTGTGTGTGTGTGTGTGAGCCGAGAGAGCAGATCATAATAATGAAACCTGTTTGACTCTCAGGCTGAGGCTCACCCCCGCTGTGTTTTGTTTTGTTTGGAGTTGCGTGTCCATATGTTTCCTTGAAGGATCTGGAGGAACATCTCTGAACCTAAACTCAGCCGAGTGGTTTTAAGATCTGAATCCTCCTTCGACAGCACAGACTTGTGAGCCGTATATACCCTCCACACTCCGACACAAGGGCAAACTCCACTTACACTCCGTCTACCACAATGGAGCACTCCATTTGTGGCACCCGTGATGCATGTGTGTGTGTGTGTGTATGTGTGTGTGTGTGTAGCGACATGAAAAGCAGTGGGAACTCTCTCAAGGTCAGGCGGCAGATAAATGCTCCCTCTCTTGGTTTAGAGTGTTTTTCTGTATAATGAGTTTTTTTTGCTAATGAGAGATAATGGGCCTGCCCACAATCGGGCGCCGCGCCAACGTGTGCCACCCCTCTCTGCTCGCGGTTGGGGCTGTGGTTGCTGGAGCCCTGCCAGCAGTGGTACAGTACAACAGATACAGTAACACACACACACACACACACACACGTAAACAGACGCACAGACACCAGTTGTGGCACACACACACTTTCTAACCCGCCCCAACTTCACAAGTATTGTGTCCAACAAAGATGACTTACACGTGTAGACACACACACACACACACACACACACACACACTAGAACAAACGCACATCTGGAGCATGCATCCATCTACTTATAGACCCTTTATCTATAAAGCACTTCATGGAACAATCAATCTGGCTTTTGATAATCTAAAGGCAAAACTAGAAGAAAGCTACATATAACATGAACAAACTTCCACAGACAGCTGCAACACTCACACACACACACACACACACACACACGGATAAGAAAAACCCCACTTACACAAACTCAAAGGATGCACAGAAGCATCTGTGGTCTTCTGGGCAAAGCTGTTCATTTTCTAGAGATAAACACCTCAGCTTCTGAGAAAGGAACCGAGCAGCTGGAGAATTTATGCCGACACTACTTGAAAGGTCTCCTCTCCTCCACTCTGTCTCTCTCACCCTCTCTCTATTCCCTCACACACACACACACACACACACAGAACACACACACACACACAGAACTCAAACCGCGATAACTCTGTCCTTAATGACACCTTTATCCATGTATTCCAACTTTGTCATAAAGTGTGTGTGTGTGTGTGTGTGTGTGTGTGTGTGTGTGTGTGTGTGCAGTCTGCTGTGATCTTAAAGGTATCTTGAGGTATAAGATAGTTACACGTATGTTAAACCCGACTGCACAATCACCTGTTTTCACTAGTCTGGATTAAGTCCTTTGTGTTTACTTGGCATCTGAAGCTGGATCGAACCAGACAGCTGAACATATCCCCTGCGTGGGCTCACCTCTCATCGGGCGAGTCCACGTGGAAGGTCCTCTCGATGACGGTGGTCCACTGCAGGCAGCGGATGATGAAGGTGTTGGGCTTCGGCCTCTCTGTCTTCATCAGCTGACATTCTGAGCGCAGGAGACAGACACGTTACTATGAAACCAGTCTTTATTTGTTTGTGTTCGCTCAGTGGTGCAAAAACCAAATGTAGAAAAATGGAAGAAACCCAGATGTGGAGGTGTAGGGTCACTGCATTTTCCCTTTTTGAGATCTTTTCGTGTTCCTTGTATTTTATTGTCGTACTGTTCAAACACTTCTTCTTTGTAGCTCTGCATCTCATACAGTTATGATCATTAGTTTGGTGTCATTCGAAACGACCTAACTTACAAAAACAATACGTTTTTCAAGTCTATTGAAAAGTGTAATTTTCTTTATATCTGCGTGAGGGGTAAGATCAGATAAGACATGTAGAGCATGTGCGTTGAGGGCAGGGGGTTGTGGGTTCCATTCCCTGCCTCTCCATCCACCCTCAGATGTACGTATACGTCGCACAGACAGACAGACAGACAGACAGACAGACAGACAGACAGACAGACAGACAGACAGACAGACAGACAGATGGGGCTGTGTGTCTCTCTATGGGAAGGAATGCATCTTCATCGTCCCTCAGCGGTCACCGTGGTTACTGGGGACATGGGGGGGGGGGGGGGACTAAGGGGGGGGGGGGGGGGGGGTGTAAAATCACCATCAACTTTTCCTTGTTGTCTCCTTTTATTGTCAGTCATCCTCTCTTTCCCCCCTCTCTCCTTCCCTCCTTTCCTTTCCTCCTCTCACCTCCTCCCGTCCTCAGCCATCCCTTCTTCCTATGACTTTCTTTTAAAGTGTGGCGCAGCACAGCACGTCAGCGCTCAGCCTAAGTATAGACGGCAAGGTTAATGACAACGCGGCTAGGGTCGCACACGCAGCGGAGTTTCAATGTAAAGTCACACACACACACACACACACACACACACACACACACAAAGAAGTTAGTACCTGATTTGTGAATGAGGCCTGCTGTGCTGCCAGAAAACAAGGTCAGGCGGCGGTGGATGCCAAAAAATACTCACACCCACACATGGACACACACACACACACCCACGGACACACACACACACACACACAATCGGGCAGCTTCACACACACACACACACACACCCATGGACACACACACACACGGAAGTGATATTGAAGTTTGAACATTAGCTGAAATTGGGTTGTTTGCCACAGCAGGCGATTTTGAAATCTGTGTAGCAGTTTAGATAGTGTATGTGAGTGCATGCATCAGTGTGTGTGTGTGTGTGTGTGTGTGTGTGTGTGTGTGTGTGTGTGTGTGTGTGTGTGTCGGTGTGTGTGCACTGCATGTGTGTGTGCGACAGGCTTGTATGTATGACTCTCTCTGCAGGGAACAGGCCTGTACCATCTCAGTTCCATCTGACCACTTCTGTTGTTCACACACACACACACACACACACACACACACACACACACACACACACACACACAGATAAACAAACACACACACGCACACACACACGCACTTGCACACACCACCACCTGGCCTCCCAGCTTTGGGCAACAGATGTGGCAGTGCCAGCGCTGTGCCAAGCAGCCGGGGCCGGATGTATGGCCCTGGCTTGTCCTCCGCACAAACTCTTCTCCTCTCTCTCTCTCTCTCTCTCTCTCTCTCTCTCCCTCTCTCTCCCTCATCCTGTCTTCGTCTCCTCCTCCTCCCTCTCTGTTCAGCACCGATGACCCTTCTCCTCCTCTCTCCCGCATCCTCCCTCTTCCTCTCCCCCAATATTTCATTTGCGAACGCCCCCTCACCCTCCAGTCCCTCCGTCGCTCTCCACCCTAATCATCCTTCCGTCTCTCTCTCCTCTTCCTCTCTCCTCTTCCTCTCTCCTCCCCTCGTGTCCAATCTTCTCTTCCCCTGCCCCCTCTGATCGATTCCCATCCCTCATTTCCGGTACTTGTCCTCCCTTTCGGACTCGGTCTCCTCCTCCACCCTGTGATGTTCCATTCTTTATCATTTTCTGCTCCTGTTCTGTCATTCGTCATCATTTCCTTTCCTCGTGCCCTCCCGCCTCTCCTACCGTCCTTTCCTTCCTTCCTTCACTTATCCTCCCCGTGCTGTTCTGCAGATGTTTCCAAAGGACTTTACCATGGTCGTAAGAAGTGAAACGCTAAAATTACGCACTTAACAAAGACTAAAATCCCTTGACGTCATCATCACCACAGACAGAATATAGCCTCCATATATATTTCTAGTCAATCTGCCTCCGTCACCTGACAAATTAAAGGTGCAGTGTGTAAGATTTTGGTCATTTTTGTCACTTCTAAAAATATGACAAGACAATTACATACTACATACTAATCACCTAAATGTTTAATTGTTACCTCTCTACGGGGACCGCCATTTTTTTTACATTTTTTTTTTACAGTATGCAACTCGATGTCACCAAATCGTATATACACTGCACCTTTAAGGATACCCGCGCCATTTGCTTTTTCATTCCACAGCTAAAATACACAAAGTTCCAATGATCGGCTTTATCCCATGAACAATGGCGAGGTGTCGGCAGCGGTGCGCCCGGGAAACGTTCAAATAAACCTTGTTAACTCATTAGCTGCTTAATTGCACATGTCGGTGACGGCGCCGAGCCTGTTAACCAGGTGCAGACAGATGATGTGCTGATAAATGCTTCATTAGAGCCTCGGCGGAATCTGCACAGCATAACGACGCCGGCGCGAAGACTGATGAGTGACACGATGTTTTGACACAGCCAGAGAGAAGCTGATGTAATGGCTGTGGTGCCACTTCTCCGTGGCGCCCCGCGGGTGATGAAATCACAGGGACACTTTCAGCAACAACTGAGCGACGGGACGGACGGGACGTTTCAGATTCATTTCGTCGGTTGGAGGGTAAACGTTGTTGCGTGGTCCGTGCTCGCCGGACGGCAAAGTTTGAATTCCACTCATTCCCTGTGACGTTCACGGCCTCAACGCTGAGATCCTCCCGACAGGGGTTGAGTCCGTGACAGAAGCGGAGAGACTTGCAGTTCCCCGGGTGGCCACTTGGGGCTGTCTCCAAAAGTGAGTCAATCCCCAAAGACTACTTTCATGTTGAAATGCTCAACTTTAAAGTTGAATGAAACATGTTTAAAGCCTGGTACAAACTACA
>JAFBJT010106394.1:217127-268287 GCA_016785325.1 Chascanopsetta lugubris
TAGTGGCATCTAGTGTTGACTCACATATTGCAGCCGATGTAACTAACCTTAACTATCAAGCTTTTAGTAGATCATGAAAATGGTAAAGGCTTACTAATTACTAACTAACTAAGTTCTCCAGAAGGTCCGGGTATGATGTAGGTCTAAAGCCCTTAATCTAACGTAACATAAACCCAAGATATTTCTCATTTTAGATAATCACATGCTAAGGAAAGCATAACTACATAGATCTTCAGTGACAGATCTGTTCCATTAAATGGGCCCTTGGTGTCTATGACCCCCCCCCCCCCCCCCCCCCCCCACACACACACACACACACACCCGCGCTCCCAGAGAGAATATCAGCACAATGAGGCCGTTGGAATACGGGATCTCACTCGGTAAAACTTTTGGGACCCCTTACATTTCCAATTGTTCTTTCAGTCTGGGTTCTCTCCTAACCATCTCACCAGGGCCTGTCTGATCTCCATGGCAACAACACAGTCCAGTCAGCAGTGACTGAAACTGGAAAGGCCCTGTTGCTTGTGTGTCCAATAAGCCCACCGCGGCAGTGAAGCTCAGCAACCACGCTGATCTTTTGCGGTTCTCTTGTGGCAGGGACCATGTTAGACGCACTCTGGAAAACATTACACACCAGGCAGCACTCCTGGTGAACATGTGTGTGTGTGTGTGTGTTTGAGGAGACTTGGAGCATCTTCTACAATAACAAAAGAATGTGTAATTTCCTCATGTGGTCCCAGAAGGCAAGATTGGAGGCCTCTTGAGAAATGCATATGGCTTTCAATGTCGCTGTTTGAGCAAGATTCTTTTTGACAATTAGCGGAGAATCAATATTAACTCACCTCACCATCACCAACTAATCAGTCTACCTTTATATTCCACCCGCCTGTCATGTCTTAATAACAGGGACAACTTACTCTGCATTCACTGACCTTGGCCCGTGTCTTCATAAATTCACAAGCGCTTAATGTTTTGCCATTTTGTTTTCCGGATCCTTCACCCTGAATGCCAGAACTATTAATAAACCCTGCACCCATGGAACCTGTAAACAACTAAAGACAGATCCTGTCCAGCTCTATGTGCACCGCAAAGACATTTGCACTGCAAGAAATCTTTCACCATTCTCAGCGGCCACAAAGTTAATCCTGGCCCTGTCCATCAATCATTGCCTGACACTCTTGGGTTACTTCAACTGCTTGTCACTGGAAGTCACTTATAAAGCTCAGCAGCACTCAATATTATTTTTATGTTTCGGTTGAGTTTGCATGCAGCTTTTATATTTATCACCAACGCCACTAACTGTCTTTGTATCTCAGTTTGTGTACTTCCATACTGTCACTTCTTTAGTACACAAAATGTACACATATGGAGCACTTGTATCGATGAAAAACCAGACCATAAAAGCTTATAAATGAGACATTGCATGTGCTAATATCAACTATTATGTGAAGTGTTTCTCGCTCCCAAGCCTCTGATCCCAAGTGCTAGCTGCGTCTTTGAGAGCTAGCAAGCTCTACTGCAGCAACAATTGTGCCTAATTTAGACATTATGTCTGCAAACAACCTGCACTCATGTGCACTGGTGTATATGCTGGAGTTTTAGTCTCTTGTCCTGCCCAGGTCATGGCTTGCTGCCCCCCGCCCCCCGTCACAGCTCTGCCAACTCACAAGCTGCAGCCGTGGTTTACAGCCAGTGTGTGTTGGCATGTGTGTGTGGAAGAGGGCATGCAGCAGTGAAGCTGTGGCTTCCATCTGGCTTTATTGTGATTATTTTCTTTTTGTCAATACTTCCTCAAGGCACATGTGAGATGCACTTCACTTCATTGCAACTGGTGTCACTATAAACTACATTTTTTTCCTACGGTTGGTTGGTTTGGCTCCTTCTAGAGCAGTATCTAGATATTTCGGAGGAGAAAAACTAGCAGCGAGATTGTCATTTCTCATGAGTCGGCTTTTGTAGTGGTTGATATACCCTGTGAAGCCCACCTGAGACAAATTGTGATGAAATCTGATTTGATTTATAGGGCAATGCTGCCATGGCAGGAGAAGAGTCTGTCATTTACAGCTTTGCATCCAACTCTAAAAACTAAGCTTTTTTTAGAAATAGGATTCAGTAATTTTATCACTCCTTCTTAAAACACTCAAGAAACAAAGAGTTCGATTGCACCAAGCTGTGATTTTTACTCGAGAATCCGTTCATATGGTTGCGTTGATTTCATGAACCTTGCTGATTACGAAGGGTTTTTGCCAAACCTCAAAGCAAATTATATTGCACTTTTGGTCTCACTCAATGAAAGATAATTGTGCATGTCTTTTTAATGTGGAAGCAAACCTTTGAACCTTTGCAGCTGTTCTAAAATAAAACATGATCAGTAACACATTGTTTCATTTGTTCAAGGTGCGTTGTGGCCAGAGCCGTCACCATTGCGTCGGAGTGGAGTTGTCGTGGCAGCCCTGAAGGGGCGGAGGAGGAGGGTGCGGACGGAGACGGACTGGGTGATGGGGGGGACCGTGGATTGGACGGCGACCCTGAGGGAGTGTGGAGTCCAGACATTGAGCAGAGCTTTCATGAAGCCCTGGCTATCTATCCTCCCTGTGGCAGGAGGAAGATCATACTTTCAGACGAGGGAAAGATGTATGGTAAGGACGCGGGACACTGATGAAAAAATACTCTAAATATCGAAGGTTTTTATACAAAAGAAAATGTCTGGAAGCGGAGAGGTGAGCAGGAATGACAGTTTTAATGACAATGTTATTGTCAGTGATAGCTATATTTGTGAATGGGCCTTATTGTATATCTTCGTAATCCACTTGTGATCATCATTATACCGTGTCATTGTCCTCTGTGATTCACCAACACGATCCATGATCTGCGGCCAACATGACCACAGTCCATTATTTGCCGTTACAGTCTCAGTCTCATGATACACCCTCACCATCCACCAACAGCGCCCACCTTGTATCCGTATATTACGCACTCTTCCTAACCACAACTTCTTCTGGAATGCTACTCTGTGAAACTGACACTTTATTCTCTCTTAAGATGCACTGAGCAGTGATGCTTTTTGTTAGGACTTATTTTTAAGCAGGTGAGGTGCTTGCAGGAATTTGCGAAGAGGACTGTTTCGCTTTGATGTCAAGGTTCAGCCAGTAAGGACAAAGGTCAAAGGACAGACCGTGCCGACATTTCTGGTTAAGATTAAACATGTGCCGAAGTTGCCTGATTGCTCATTTCAACAGGGAACTAATGATCCACTGACTACTTCTTAATGACTGAGGGGCTAAAATGATCAGCGGGTGCGTGTATACGCGCAGCGCAAGTCTCTTTTGTTTTTGTTTTTTTGTCGGATCTGTTCATCATGCTTACCATGAGTGTGGCTCTGATGTATTTTGCCCGTTTCATTATTTTTGGCGGCCACCCAAGATTCCCAGCATTTTAATTCTTTCTCCAAGAGTTGGCATTCGCTCCTGCTGCAGTCTGTGTCGTACGTATCTGTATGTGTCTGTCTGCTGTGAGGGGAAACAGGATACGTGACCCCGTGCAACAGAAAGGGAAAGTTTGTATCAGCATTGCAGCATTTTCTCCTTTTGTGGAAATGTGGGCTCTCTGTGTTGACCACCCCCACTTTCCCCTCGGCAAACGAGGACAGTCTTGTCTTCACGTGCATTCACTCACTGAAAAGCGACCCCTGACACATTTGATAGAATAGTATGGCTCGGGATAATGAGATGTACCTAAATGTAGCATCCAAACAAAAATGTACCACGTGAGTTTTTATCTTTAAAAAAAACAATATGAAGGGGGGGGGCAGTGGGCAATTTCATTCTAATAACCGACACCATGACCTTTCATTTTCAAACCAGCCTGTTTGACCAACAACTAGAGACGGCTCTTTACAATAACCTTGGTCTAGTGATCAATATTATTTTGTCAGAAAACGCACTATAGCAGCTATTTCCAACTCCATCTATGTAATCACAGACGAGACAAACCTGTTTGATGTTAAACTAAATCAAATGTGTTTCATGATCCTTTCCTGATTTTCTCCTTTTATTTTTCTCTTCCAGGTCGAAATGAGCTAATAGCTCGCTACATAAAACTACGAACAGGAAAGACACGCACACGCAAACAGGTATGCTCAGATCGTAGAGGAGAGTTGATTTTGTTATTCTTATTTAAAGGTGCAGTGTCTAAGATTTGGTGACCTCTAGAGGTGAAGTTGTGTGTTGTATCCATCACCTTATCTTCGCCCTTCTGAACATGCAGGAAAACCTGTGGTCGACTTCAGTTGTCATTAAAACTCAAAAGATGTTTAGTACGTCCACTTTTACTACTGTAAAAACATGGCGGCTGCCGTAGAGAGGACCCCCCTCTCCTCATGTAAATATACATTAATGGGCTCATTTTAGGGTAATAGAAAAAACAACAACATCTAAGTGATTATACATTCATGAATGTTTCAGCATGTAATTGTTTTGTAATGTTTTTTAGAAGTGACAAGAATGTCCAAAATCTTACACGCTTGCACCTTTTTTTAAGTATGTCTTCAGATGATATGATTAGCTATTCTCAATCTTGCACCAGACATGTATAAGAGTACAGAAATCACGCTGAGAAATCACGCTGTTTATTTGTGTGTGTTCACGGTCATTTTGACCCCTGTAGGTGTCTAGTCACATTCAGGTTCTGGCACGAAAAAGGGTACGAGAATACCAGGCAAGCATCAAGGTGGGTGTGCGCTGAACCAACTCTCCTCTCCCTCGGTAGTCATACCCGCTCCTCTCTTCCTTTCCCCCCCCTTTTTCCTTCATCAACTCTTTCCTCAGGTCTCTAGTCACCTGCAAGTCTTGGCCAAGAGAAAGTCTCGAGATATTCAGACTAAGCTGAAGGTACACACGCTCACTGCCTCAGCCATGACAGCTGCTTCGCTCTGCATGCAGCTCGAATCATAGCTTGACCCTAATGAAACGGCAGGGACACATTTTCCTGTCGGCGTGTCACAGTGGGGACCTGCCGTAGTTGAGCTGAGACCTGAGAAATAGCAGGACCTGGTCACAGGGTGCGGGAGTGAGAAGAGTAGCAAATCAGACGAGACAGGGTTGTTTTGAACTTTTTATGCTTTCATTGTTATATTACTAATTAATATATACTTATATTTACACGATAAGTCATTTGTCATGAACTTTAAGAACAATTTTGAATTGGAATCAAGTCATTGGATAAAAGTTCTATTTACAACAATACGCCTGTTTTCATTTGTTTACAAGATTGCTCACCTACTGGTTGCGTAAGGCGTAAACAATACCTTTTCTTGGTGACAGTTTAACAGAAGGTTCAGTAAATGGAGGTGAATTTGTTTTCATCTTTTTTGACAAAAAAATGTTTTTATTATCCCTCATATTTACCTCACCTCCTGGTCCGCTCTATAAAGGCTGCCACGTTGGCTGCCATGTTTTTACCTTTACCCAGAATAAACTAAACTAATTAAACATTTAAAGATGAGTCCCACACGCTCGGAAAGAGAAGGGTGAGGTGATGGGCAGTCAGCTGCAGCATGCAACCTCATCTCTCAATTTCAACAAATTAATCCATCTTAAGTTATGTTGTGATCTACACAAACAAGATGCCCCAGTTATTTACCCTTGAGGCAGAGCAACTGGTGGAGGAGAACAAATCCAGCTAATTAGGGATGAGGGAAACGAGGTGATGAACGCACAGTTTGTGGGGATAGAGTTTGGCTGGCTCAGGGTTTGCAGGCTCAATAACAGCAGGTATTTAATTTGGTTGCTTGTCTGCTTTGCTTCTACACATTCATATTTGAGACTTAATAAGGTGGTTCGTTGTCACTGTTTCATTATTATTATAATTTGTTAAATTTTTTTTAGTTTTTTTTTTATTTTTTGCATGGCCTTTAGGCTGACCTGCTTATTGTTTTTGAGAGGTTTGTGACCCTGGACCGAAAACTGCATGAGATTGCATGAGACCATCCATGCCAGCGGCTGACATGGGTGTGTCTGAGCATGTACGTGCCCCGCTAGTCATTCAGACCTATATACACACAAGCGCAAAAGAAAATTTGCATACATTTCTCAACCTTCCTCGAGTTTCCAGACATTCCTCTGTGATACATTTCTACTCTCCACGTTCCTGCTCTTAAACATTTCTCACAATCCTTTGTCTTTTCTGTCTTTGTACTTTTCCTGTGGTTATAATGTCCCTTCTTTGTGATTGTTTTTGTTGCTCTTAAATATGTATTTGAAGAGGGTTACTCTAGTAAATATCTACACAGGTTAAGTAGGATACAGCTTTTAGTCAATGAAAAATGAATGAATGAATGAATGAATGGGAGGTGATATGAATGTTTATAATGTCGCTGTATGAAGGTCTTTCAAAAAGTTCTCTCCCTGACCTTGAAACAAGAAGCATTGCTTCTTCCATTTTGTAGCACAGCTGTACATTATGAAGCCTCAAACATATGCCCACAAATACTCAATTCTGTGTCGCCCTTTTAAAAAAAAAAATATGTAGCAATTTTGTAAAATCAGTAGTTGAGAGGGAAATCTATGCTTTAGTCAAGCATCTACAAAAAAGGGGCATGGTCCCTTGGTAATCCACAACAACATGGCAAACCAGTGATCAATCGCTTCTACACCCTCAAAAATGTTCAAGCAAAATGTGGTTTTGAACTGTTGCCCCATGCACCTCACTCAGCTGACATGACACCCTTCTCATTCCCTTTTCCCAAACCAAAATCCAAGATGGTTGGTCATTGTTTTCTGACGGATGGTGCAGTTGCCCCTGCTTTGATGTAAGAGGTGATGACCAGATTGTTTCAGCATCAGCTGACTAAGTGCCGTGATGTTAAAGGAGATCATGTTCGATGAATGATAGAAGAATAATCTCTCTCCTGTGATGTTTTCCAACTGTGACATTTTTGAATTCATACTCTTGAATACTATGTACGGAGCAAGATGTCCCCCCCCTCGTTTTCCCTCCAGTAATTCTTGTCAATTGCTTCCACGTTGAATGCACTGAAGGTAATTGATATCATATCTTTTTTGCCATAGGCCATGCACTTGGTAAGTTTTGGTCACATAACTCCAGTTTTCTCCTTCAGGCTTTTATGCTTCGTGGTTGGCATTACATTACTGCTTGTCCACACAATGCAGTTCTTTTGCCAGGCTCAAAAGTCCTCATTACTCCTTTTGTTTTAGTGGCTTTAGTTAAACACTGGTGATGGCTCCTGTTAGACCTTCCAGCCTGCTAGTTTGGTGCCCCCCCCCCCCCCTGCTTCGCCATCTCCCCTCCCCCATGTATCTGCTTTGCACTTTCTTGTCTCCCCTCTTGCTGCATCGTGTTGGAGTGAGTTGGCTGGCTTGTTGTCTTAAGTGGCCTTTTAAGTTTTGCTTACCCTTTAATGAAAACGCTAGAGAGAGTATTTTTTATTTTGTGTCATTGTTTTTTTTTTTTCCTTTCCTCCTCATTTAGGACCAAGTATCCAAAGACAAGGCTCTGCAGACAGTAGCCAACCTCTCATCGGCACAGATTGTGTCTGCGAGTGTCATGAAACCCCAGCCTCCCTTTCATCCGTCAGTCAGAGTGAGAACCACACATACAACTGTTCCTTTTGTTCTTTTCTTTTTTTTTTTTTTTTTACCTTCGACATTAAAGTTTGAATAACACAATTTTCCCCTCTGCCAATTCCCCCCCCGCCCTCCTCTCTGTTTGTAGTTTTGGCCCGGCCCTATGCCAGGACAGCCTGGACATTCTCAGGAGTGCGTATGTTTGTCTGATGGGATGATGTGGTTTGTTTAAAATGGACAAAGTGCTATTGATAATCAGGTTCCATTACTCAAATTTGATTTCCCACCCCTTTGGTTTCTCCCCTCATTCAATAGCATCAAGCCCTTTGCACAGCCTCCGTTCACAACACTACCAACCCCTGTCCCTGCTCCTATTAGTAAGTATGGACAAAAACCGATTGATTTGACCAATCACTGTGATAAATGACATTTTAATCGGGCTCTCTCGCTTTCAGGTTATGAGCCCTTGCCGCCTCCTCGCCCAGCAGCCATTGCAGCGCCTGTATGGCAAGACAGAACCATCGCCTCGACAAAACTTAGACTATTGGAGTATTCTGCTTTCATGGAAACGCAGAGGAACAGAGAGATGGTACGGACAGCCAGATTTTCCCAATGAAATGGCCAACGATGTCAAACTCTGAGCTAAACCTTTTCCAATTCTGTTCTATTTTCTTCTCCAACAGTGTAAACACCTCTTTGTACACATCGGCCCATCAAATCCAAGCTACAGTGACCCGGTGTTGGAGTCTGTCGACGTGAGACAGATTTATGACAAGTTCTCTGAGAAGAAGGGCGGCCTGAAGGAGCTGTATGAAAAAGGGCCACACAATGCTTTCTTCCTTGTCAAGTTCTGGGTCAGTGCACGACGACGATGATCTTTTCTTCAATAATCTAGATTGTTAAGGCAGAGCGTCCTTAGGGTGCAATTTTAAAGGAGTCGTACACTATGGTACTATTCACTCAATGGCTCCATCACCATGATGAAAAACTCTCCCGTCGGTGGTGACGGCTCCTTCCTTCATGTGAAATCAGTCGGTGTACAGCGGGGAGTGGAAACCTCCCTGGGCTCATTTATCAGCGTTTGGGAATCACCCTGAGACACACACCTTTGACACTAGGAAGAGTGATTATTCATAATAGAACTCCTTTAACAAGAGCTGCAACTAACGACTGATTCCGAGGAATAACTGGTCTTGTTTTTTCAATTCTTCAAATGATGGAATCATGTATTCTTGGGAAATTCGTATTCAAATTACTTGGAAAACTGAGTCACAGGAAGTGGATAATCTAGTCGTTGTAGTATTTTTATTGTATATGTCACAATCTGATAAGCCACTGGAGCCACTTTAAAAATCTAGATCTAGATCATTGCCGATATTCACGTGTTCATATGTGTAATAGACTTTGACTTTGATTTTCTACCTATATTCCTATCCTCTCACGCTCTCTATATCTCTGTATCAATATCTCTTTCTGTGTATATTCCAGGCGGACCTGAGCAGTGACATTGAGGAAGGTTCTAGTGTTTTCTACGGTGTCAGCAGTCAGTACAGCGGAACAGAAAACATCACCATCAGCGTCTCAACAAAGGTCTGCTCCTTCGGTAAACAGGTGGTCGAGAAGGTTGAGGTAAGCAAATCAGCCCAATATGTGAAAAACCCAGAGTTTGATCTCCGATGAAAATCAATATGTATTTCTGATGGCAAATCACACTCTCTCCTCCCAATTAGACGGAATACGCACACCTGGAAGGAGGAAAGTATGTGTTCCGCATCAATCGCTCACCCATGTGTGAATACATGATTAACTTCATCCACAAACTCAAACACCTGCCTGAGAAATACATGATGAACAGTGTCCTGGAGAACTTCACCATCCTACAGGTAAGCCTCCATGGAAAGAGCCAGAGTGTTTGTCCCATTTAAAAAATAAAATGAAAATAATACAGCCTTCAGGAACAAATTAGGTAGGAGTTTAGAGTTAACACTGTACCAATAAAATACTGATGGAGAGCGTTATTCATTTTAGAACGTCTGTCGGTAACTTATTGATTCTGCTAAGGATCTGAAAAGATGAACTTTGCCGCTAGATGCCACTAAATCCTACTCGCAGATCTTTTTCTACTGTATTCCTCTGCTCTAAGTATTGTTCTTCCATTTTTGTTACATATCGTAAATCATTAAATGATGATCACTGACAATGTTTTCTTTTTGTTCTTTTGGCCAGGTGGTGTCCAACAGAGAAACCCAGGAGACTCTGCTGTGCATCTCCTTTGTGTTTGAAGTGTCCAACAGTGAACACGGAGCACAATACCATGTTTATCGATTAGTTAACGACTAGCTGCACGATGCGTGCATGCAAAGACTCTCCACAGACTTTTTTTTTTTTAACTACATAGAGTTATAAACACTATTTTCAGCTCAAACGCACCCACTCAGCTTCTCTAAACACAGACCAACAGTGCCACTGTAATCACACTCCTGGGTGTTTTTAATGTGTATGCATGTTCATCGCTCTCCTGCTAAAGGTCCCGTACTGTTGCAGATGATGTTGTCGTGTTGGTTTGGATGCTGTAGAAAGACTAAAGGTATCTCAGAGCTCAGCCCACAGTGAAATACTTGCCTCAGCGCCACCCGGCCACTCAAGAGTGACATAAATAAGCGCCATCAGCGGTAACCTTGGTTGTAAGCAAGGTCATTTTAATCATTTTGGTTCCAGTTATCCAATCTACATTTACCAGTAAGTTCTATGAATGACTAGTAGGCTACAATGACCGTTTGTTATTGGTTGTGTGTGACTAGGAAACCGCCATCCTGGTGTTGTTGCATAGTGTCAGAGAAAGTTGTGAACGATTTGAAGGCATGCTGATGCGGTTTTTCCTCATTTTAAATCCAAAATGTAAATCCGCTGGTGGATGTCGGTAAATGCTTAATGATGCTCAACATGACAATTGATTCAATCAGGAAATACTCCCATGCGCAGTGTCTAGGTCAAGATATGGGCCATCACAATAAAACCTGCATTTGTCGCTCTGGCTAATATTCAGAAACATAAAGAGTAGTCTGTTGATCTGCACCAAAATCTCATTTGTTCCATCCTCGCCTGTCCTCCATCCCTCAACCTGGTATTTTGCAAATGTGCCTCCTGATGACAAAGTAACAAAAGTATAATTAGAAGACGAGTCATCAGTAAATAGTACATATACAAAAGAAAACCATCCCCTTGACTGCTGCTACAAATGTCACATTCTGATACCTTTAAGTCCCCAGAGTACACCTGCTTTTCCAATTCTGCATTCCGAGGCAAAACAGTGAAAATATTTAGTTGTTTTTTTTTTTTAAACCACCCCATCTTGCAATGTTCAAGAAGGTAATGAAAAGAATGTCAGCGTCAGTCATTCTTAGACCATGCCCCACCCTCCAAGCAGATCTAATGGAAATGAGTTGTTGACACTGATTCCCTCGGCTGCGCAGGCGAAGAATGAAAAACTTCACTTTATCAAGTTTGTCTTTGAAAGACCTCCACAATCTACTCGTGGCCGTGGTGCACTAAGGAAATATCATTTCCAGGACGTTTTTTGTGAGACGGGTCTGAATATAAGTTTGAAAACAAATCATGTCGACAGTGTTGATACAAACTCTTCTACAGTGACTTTACTCTACAGCTTCTGTTGTCTGTGCGCAGTGGGTAATGATCGAGACTATAACCGCGCATCCTCTATTCCTCTGCTTAAAGGTTCAGTGTGTCAGATTTAGATGAAATTATTTTCCATTTCCATTCGGCCAAAATGGAAACAATTATACTGACGGCTTCATACGTTAAATCGCCAAATGCACAAATTGTTATCAATGAGCCGTTACTATTTAAAAGAAGGAGCAGGTCCTCTATATGAAAGTCTACCTGTATTACCTTTTTAAAAGTTGAGTCATGAGTTTAATCAAAGGCTCATGTAAGTATGCGTGTGCCTCAGAATATAATGCACTACATGTAAAGGCATACGTTGATCAAAACACAGCGGAGAGGGAGTTGGAGCAAAGGGTTCCAGTGGTGCTGGAGAGGGAAAGAATTCCAGGCATTTTAGAGTTTGACTTCCTCGTCTTTGGTCGAAAACTCGATATCAGTTCACACGTTGGTGTCGTCTGCGCCTTGACTGACGAAATGAAACCTTTTACTCTTTACAGACACAGTTGTTACAGTATATAGGCTCACTGCAGTATTTCTACCTCCACGTGAGTTGGGAGAAAAAAAAATGTGCTTTGGTTCATGCGAGGCCTTAACCAGAGGAGCACTGATGTACAGGATGTGTACACTACACTTGTAATGGTACTGTTTTAAGCCAAAACATGGTAAATACACTTTTTCTTTTCTTTATTTTTTATCAAGAAGAGCTGCCGGGTTATTTTTTTGTTTTGTTTATTTTAAATCAGCACAGCTAGAAGTGTTTGTGACGTATGTTTCAGGGTGTTTTTGTTTTTTTGTTTTTTGTTTTTGTCAATATATGCAAAATGATGTCTGGTACATACCACACTAAAGTCACCCACAGTGTAGTTGGGTAGGATTTTGTCTGATGACACTAACAACCTGTCCAGCTGACACTTCTTTTGTTCTATGTAATATTTTTAATTGGTACATGGCTACCAGCTTTGTGTGCGTGTGTGTGTGTAAGTCTAATTCGACACGGTCATGCCGCCTCCTGGCAAGATCATTTTGAACGATGTGGATGATTTGACTTTGTATTATGAGACACAGATTCAATGTTAAATTGAATGTTCACTGTGTGGTTGGCCTAACGTGTTGTATGTTAAAGAGTTGTGTTTTCTCCTGTCTGTTCTGTGGTTGGCTGGGCCTCATCACTCCATTGGTCAGGTCTGCTCAGTGAATGAAATCTGTGCCTTTACTCTGTCCCAATAAAAATCACCCAGTGTTTGCAGAATGGTGAATCCTGCTGAGTCGTGATGGTGACATTTAAACGGCCGCTGTGGGAGCTTCTCGTTAGACAGACATATAACAGAGTTCATACCTCTTTAAAGGTGCAGTGTGTACGATTTCAAGTGTCACTTCTTTAAAAAAAAAATAAAAAACAGATTACTCAACTATTACATACCGATATTTCATCTATTTATAATCTCAAACATTTTATATTCTGTTAATAAAAAATGTGCAGTGTTAAAGACAGAAAGTCAATTCTGTATGTGCATACATTTTCGAACAGTCTTCTATATTTTAACCATTAATCCTGTAATCATCATAGGTCCAGTGTGTTATATTTAGGTAAAAGTATTTCAGAAAACGTATATTGAATAAACCTTTGGAGCGTTCATTTATTTTAATGTACAAATTGTTGTCATAATTGAATGAGCCCAAAGTTTCTCCCACTCGCTTTAAGGTAAAGGTGATCTGATTGTTGCTCTCATTTTGTCCTGCCAGATGGCGCTGTTGCCAGAGTTATGATTTGCTGTTGTTGGGACCGATCAGTCCAGAGTTTGATGGGATGAATTCTTCATGATACCACCAACCAATCGGTGCACAATGTCACAGGTGTGTGATTATTTCATGTTGACAAAGTTTTGTGCATCAAACAAAAGAGGCTGATAAAGTGCAAGTCACACATGGTGCTTCTCGTACACGCCGCCTCTCATTTGGGAGATAAAATGACAATTGTATTGTGCTACTGTAGTGCAAAGGTGTGTGTGCGTGTGCGTGTGTGTGTGTGTGTGTGTGTGTGTGTGTGTGTGTGTGTCGGCGTATCAGCAAGACTTCAATGTAGATCTTTGGGTGTCAGAGGGAGTCAGAGATTTGTAATGTTGTCCAAAGATGTTCAGCCATCTTTGCATGTCACTGTTGATTTTGTTTGCCTCAGAAATGGACTTTTATTCTTTAGTTCTCTCAAAGGACTCAAACAGAATAAAAACAAATCACAAATCAATTACAGAGAACCTGAATCCAAAAAAGAACTTTCTTTCTATATTGCTTAACTTGTAAAATAAAAAAAACTTCACCAAACAAGTACCGTACTTACACCAGTACGCCTGTCAAAGGCTCCAATCAGCTGATAGACCTAATTACCCCCTGGAGGGAAATAAAGGGTTAATTAAGGGTTTGAAAGAATGATTTATTTCATATTTCACCCGAGAAAAACCCTCGACTATAAATCCATCTGAAAGCTGAACCTTCGGAAAGATCTGTCAAAACACAACGAGACGAATGGCAAATTTGACATGTGCTGACAGCCTTCAAACACACACACACACACACACACACACACACACACAACACACACACATTTATGTAATCAGCACTGACGGTTAACTTCAAATACGTCATTGCTGTTGCTTACCTCATCTAAGTGCACCCAGGCTACACAGTTTACAAACACTCCGCTTTTCCACATTTCACATTTTAAAGTCCAGTGTGTGAGATTTAGGAATTAAAGTCTCGTGTATCAAGAATATATCAAATCAATGAATATCTGTTTTCATCACATCAGAATGTGTCGTTCACGTTTACTAGCGGAGCCAGAAGTGGCCGTGTTGACCTCCCATGTTTTACCCAGAAAAGAAAAACAAAACGCCTGACGATGACAAGTGAAGGCTGCGATTGTCCCCCCCCCCCCCCCCCCCCCCCATGTTTTTTAACCCCCCCCCCCCCGACATGTTTTGAAGAGCAGGGTGTGGTGGGGGGGGCGTTCAGCTGCAACATGCTACTTTGCTTCTGCAACATAATCCTTAGCACACTGCTCTTTGAAGAGCCTCCACAAACACAATGCAGTGTCTGTAGTGTGGGTGTTAACCTGTAAAGGCACTTTTAAAAGTTCAAACTTTTCCAGGATCTATCAAAATGGCCGATTTTCGATGTGTCGGTGAAAGTGTGAACAGACACCAACAGCCATTTTAAAGGTGCAGTGTGTGACATTTGGCTCATCTTTGTCACATCTACAGATATTACAAAACAATTCCTCTCATAACCCTAAAATGAGCCCATGAATATATATTTACACGAGAAAGAGGGTCCTCTCTACGGGGGCCGCCATGTTTTTACAGTGGAAAAAGTGGTCGTATTAAACATCTTTTGAGTTTGAATGACACCTGAAGTCTGCCACAGGTTCTCCTGCATCATGCTCAGAAGGGCGAGGGTGAGGTGATGGATACAACATGCGACTTCACCTCTGGAGGTCACCAAATCGTACACACTGCACCTTTAAGACACACAATTGTCTGCGCTTTACTTAACAGCACATTGAAAAAGCTTGAGATGATCTTTCTTGTAACTGTGCCAAAAATGCAGAACACTCACACACACTCTCTCTCTCACACTCACACACCCACCCACCCACACACACACACACACACACACTTGGCCCTTGTGTTTGCAGACATTACTCATTGTGTTATCTGTCTGTCCGGGACATTTTACCAAAAATGCATGTGGTAAAGAGTGACACACACACACACACACACACACACACACACACAGTCATCAGGCAGGGTGTGGTGCTCACCAATTAAAACATACTGACACTGCACTACTGAGAGACGTTGGCTGCCACTGACAGTGGAACAGGTTGCATCTGTCTGTTTTCTCGCCTCGAATCAGAGCGAGACCCCCAACTGTTTGGGCTCTGATCCTTAACTGTCGAATCTCACCAAAGCGCAGGACCGAGTCCTGAGCCTCGAACCTCCGGCGGATTAACGCTCTGTCAACAGACCAAATCGTGTTGCTGTGACTCATGTTCCTCTGATAACGTCTCTGAATGTTTCCGACCTCTGACATACGGTACGTTGTCCAAAATATGAACACACACACACACACACACACACACACGTGCGCTCGTGTACTAGAACAAATCTATTACAAGTGATTGTTTTGGCACCGCTGGGCTACAGGGTGTGGCGCATGGGAAAATGTCACTTGCAGAAACCGAGCCAAGATAATCCGGCTCGTCACAGCATGTGATCACCTTATCTCATCGGGCAGCCTCCGTGTCACTGGTAGAGCAGGAGAAGCGAATGCACTTACAGGCTGTTGCACTATAGATTCTTATTTTTTAAATTTTTTTATTCAGTGTTTTAGTCTGGAAATAGGATCCAAGAGGGAAAGTCTAGCCGTGTAAAATAACTCAGGGAAGTGAGAGTCGTCCTTTGTGTGGTCGCTGTCGGTGTTTGCTTTTCGTGTGTACACACAAAACAGGACTTTCCTGAAGACGTGAGTTACATGTCTTCAAGTGAGTCAAGCTGCATATGTACACATGTACGAGTGTGTGTGTGTGTGTGTGTGTGTGTGTGTGACACCCGGTGGAGTGCCAGATAAACCCTGACTGGGTAAACATGAACCCTGCAGGTGCAGCATTATTACTGTGATGTAGAGACATGATTACTGTATCCACTGAATATGGACTGAATCATGTGCCGCATTCACACCGTGCAGATGTCACACACTTGAAGGCTCATTAAGACTCAAGAGACTTAATGTAATGATGTGTGTGTGTGTGTGTGTGTGTGTGACCTTTGTAGGACCTTTTCCAGCGTAAAGTTACACAAGGGCCTGGAGCCATGAGGCCTTGTGATGGTTGGTCCTGCATAGGATGAGGGCTTTTACAAACGTGTGGTCTGGTTAAAGGTCCAGTGTGTCAGATTCAGATGAAAATACTTTCATTTCTGTTGGCAGTCGTTTAAGATTTGGTGAGCGGTCGTGATGAAGTTGCACGTTGTATCCATCACCTCACTCTCGCCTTTCTGAACATGAAGGACAACTTATGGTCGACTTCAGCTGTCATTAAAACTCAAATGAAGTTTGGTAAAAACATGGCAGCCCCCATAGAGAGGACCCCCCCCCCCCCCCAATTAAAGACCATTTTAACCCCTCCTCATGTAAATATACATTAACGGGCTCATTTCAGGGTAATGGGGGGGGGGCATTCAGATGTTTATAGATTCATGAACAAGTCAGTTTGTAATTGTTTTGAAATATTTCTAGAGGTGAGAAAAATGACCAAAGTATCACACACTGCACCTTTAAGAGTGACAGGAACAAAACTACATCCAGCTGGTTACGAAAATGTCAGCGTGTAACTGTTTTATAACATTTTCAGAAGTGACACAAAAAATGACTGAAGTCGGAAACACTGCACCTTTCAAGTCAGGACGGAGCTATTACAAAATGAATGAAAGTGTGCGTGGGCTGCCCCCTGCCCCTCCCTCCACTCCCTCCCCTCCCTCCTCCCACACCTGAACCTGGCAGGCCCCACCCAACAGTCCCACCTCGGCTGGGCGCGGTCCCGCGAAGGTGGAGCTCGTGCCCGCGGATCCTCCGAGCCCAGTAGAGGACTTTCCTAAAGCAGACACGGCAGCCGCTCCACCGCACCGGAGAGACAGGCACGCGCGTTTTGTACCTTTTAAAGTTTGTTTTTGTTTTTGTTCCCCCCCCCCCCTTCATTTTCCCCACTTTTGTTGATTCCGGTCCGTCGCTTGTGGGGGGAGGGGGCGGTCGCAGCCACACAGCCACCGCGGGGTGAAGATGACCGCAGAGCCGCTGAAATCAGCCATGACCGTCGGGGGCGTGGAGGACACCTCGCTCGCGCTGCCCTCGGACAACGCGCTGCGCTCCGGGCAGCAGCGCGTGCTCGACCAGGTGCACACCATCAAGAGGGGCAAGTCCAAATCCCTGAGGAACGGACAGGTGTTGCTGTCCCCCGGAGGTGAGTCACGGAACATCACCGTGTTATGTGATCCTCGGTCCGAAAAGTCACTCTGACGCCCGTGACGCAGTTTTGTGCAGTGGTCAAACCGAGGTTGTTTTTTGGAGGGAAATCACACTTTGACAACAAAAGAAGTGCCAGCGACCTCAGGTGTTGTTGTTGTTGTTGTTGTTGTTGTTGTTGTTGTTGTTGTTTTAGGGTTGACACAGTCTTTTAGGAATTAGGGGCATCTAGTGGTGATGTTTCACGCTGCCTCTCAGAACCCCTCCTATACAAAGCCTGCGTGAGAAGCTATGGTAGCCTTCATTTGCCATTAAAGGTGCAGTGTGTCATTTCTGTCACCTAATATATATATAAATATTAAAAAATTATTCCTAAACAATTACATACCGACATTTTCATGGATTCATCATCATCAAAATGTTTTTTTTCTCCATTACCCTTAGATGAGCCCATTAATGTGTATCAACATGAGGAGCGGGTCCTCTCTACGGGGGGCCGCCATGTTTTTACAGTGGTATCTATTGAATTTGAATGACAACTGAAGTGTACCATAGGTTCTCCCTCATGTTCAGAAGGGTGGCGGTGAGGTGATGGATACAAACATGCAACTTCACCCCCAGAGGTCACCAAATCTTACACATTGCACCTTTAATACACAAAATGTGTTTAATTTGACTGCCCTACACATCTACCGTCAAAAAAACAAAAACAAAAAAACATGGTGGCAAGAGATGGTGGGCTTGGTGGAGTAGGATGTACTATACTCCTGTCATGACATGTAACCAGGTACATTATGTGGAGATGAATAGTTTTAGTACTTTTAGGGGATTATTAATGTATACATATTTAACAGTCCCAGTTTCTGGTAATGGGTCTGTCTTCACTACGTTTTTTGCACCATGTACCTTTGAGGTGACGGTAGACAAAAGCGGAAAGTTGGAAATACATTGGTGTCAGGATAAAGCAGTCTATTGCACCTCTGCTGTGAAGTGTGATCCAAAGCTTAAATGTTGCAGGTGTGAGCTACAGAGAACTCTCTCTCTCTCACACACACACACACACACACACACACACACACACACACACAGATGAACACACACCAATCTAGGTGGAGTGTTGCTCCCTGTCAGAGAGGAATTCAGCCCATGAGCCCACACATGCACTCTTGTAATTGAATTCAAAATATTTGAAAACAGTCCCGACTCCTGCCCTAAAGGAATATTCCAAAATGAGATGAGCGTACAATCCCCTTAGTTGTTTCCCGCTGTTAGCGGCGGCAGACTTAAGAGTTCTGTTATCAGCAGTGAATGGTCTTCTAAGAAGTTGACGTCTGTGATTTTACAGTTTAATTGTCTTAGTGACGCTGTTGATGCCTCAGGTGATTGTGAAATAAGTGGCATGTGTGATGAAGATGCAGCAAAGCTGTTTGAAGTTGGAAAACAAAGCCAAACAAAACAAACTGCCAAACCAGACCACATACAGATAATTCCATGAGGGAAAAAGAATATTGGTTCTTGAGGGCTGTTGGCAACGTTTATTATTTCTTATTGTTTTGGCCCGTGTTTGGCCACATTTGGAACTGATGTGTATTTACATTAAGAAAATAAATCATTATCAACTCGTATTATATCGACTGTACTTGCACTGTATGGGTGTGATGGACACTTTCCTCGTTGTTTGGCCTCAGTCACATTAAACATTTTGGAAAAAGAATTGTCAGTGATGGACAATCAGTGTTAGCAGCAGCAAAGAACTGATTTCCAGAGATCAGGTCTGATGTTGGTATAGTACCAGCTATCACACTAAGTAAATACAAAGTTTAATCCTTGAAGGCTTTATTTCCTTGGCTGTGTAAATAACTTCTTAATTAAGAAATAAATGGATTATGTATCCCTCTATTGGTCAGCTATAGCTACAAAAATGTGTAAATCCTGGTTTGGAGTACTTTACTCTGTGATCATGGCTTGAAATGTTCATGTTTGAATTCATCACTCTGTGGAGTTTCTGTTGCCTCGACACACTGAAGGAGAATAGATTATTATTGTGCTGCTGCTCAAAGAGGTGAGCGGAGAAGAATCAATGAAAACCATAAAGAAGGCCCGCGGGTCAAGGTTGCTCCTGGGGATCGGTCAGAATGCTCTTTCCATTGTGTTATTTCAGTCGGCATTTAAAGGTACAGTGTGTAATATTATGGTGAAATGTCTATTGGCAGAAATAATGTAAAAAAAAAAAATGTGATGATGAATCTCGTCCTGTGACTTGATGATTGAAATGTGTGTTTTCAATCAGTTGTCAGCAAATCTAGAACAAGCGCAGGCGTGTGTGTTTTATCCTTGGGATTGTTTGATGGGTGTGTGGATGTTTGATATGGAGGGCTGCTGAATCTAGGTCAGCCTCTAGCCAGTCACGTTACTGATATTTCACACTTTGATTTACTCTTGTTCTAGTCGGACCGGTGCTCTTCACTTCTTTCACTCACACTTTGCTCACTTCTAGCTAGTTAGCTCCAGAGGCTAGCTAGTAACAGCTACTCCCGCCAGCTAGAAATACCCCCCTTCCGGTTGTTGTAGGGCCAGTGCCGCCGCTACACAAAGGCTAAGAGGTTGAGCCAGGACTGAGGTGAGATCCATACACACAAATTGTGTTGCAACTGGCCATCGAGCTTTCGGACGCTAAGACCTCTAAGGGTTGGGCAGAGTCGACCCCCATTTCCCATGTTAGCTTCCTGGCTGGCAGACCCTGCTGGTAGTGATGGTGAGATGGGGCTTCATTGGAGCTTGCCACTAACTTGGTTCAGAGTAGGGTTCATTTCTCGCGATGTAGTGTCGAGTAATAGAATAATGGCAAGAAGAAGAGTACTCTTTGTGTTCTGTGTCAATTCTGGAAACGGCATTGGTTCAAGCAAGCCGAGGGAAGTTTGCTTGTGTAACTTGGGAATATGCTTGTTTTGACTAACACAACGATGCACAGTACAGGGAAGCTTTTCCTCATTTTTCATTGCGAAATAATAGTTTTTGAAACAGTGTCTCCAGCCTATGAAAACAACCGCTCACGTGATGACAGACGTGGCAGGTGTAGACACAAACACTCCAGCGAGTAGGTGTATAAATGTGGGTATATTCATTTCGGCTCTTCCAGTAATCGGGTGGGTTCGCTAGTCTTCCAGTAGTTGGCTCGGTCAGGGTAATGGTTAACCCCAGCAGTTGCATCTGCAGTTACGCTCTGCAGTGTTTTCCAGATGACGCCACCGTTTGTTACCAGTGATGAACAAACAGACCATGTTAGTGAGGGTTTCAATGATCAAAACCTGACCTGACCTGTTGATGCCTGATGTGATGCTTCTGGGGGGTTTTCGCCGACCCAACTAATGCTGCAGACTCGGATGTCGGCCGTAGCGTGGCTTCAGAGGTTTTTGTTTCACTAAAAAAAGAAAGTCCAATAACTTTGAACCTTGGGTCCAGTAATGCTGCTTGTGACGTGATGCTCATTGACGGCTCGCTGGCTCTCTGAGCTCCACCACACGTTGAAGCATTTGATATGTGCTGTTCCAGCGTGTGTCGGCCTCCCCAGATGTCGTTGGAACTGCGAAAGCTTTTCCTTTAAAGAAAAGAAATAAATAAAGACGAGCAGTTCATTCTAGTTCTGCAAGAGTAACACAAACAGAATATTTGCATTATCAAACATTTGTATAGCGTCAAAGAATGTGCTTTAGCAGTGCTTGTAAAGCACCCAACAAGCTTCCTTGCCTTGGCCTGGATGTTACAGAGGATGGGGGTTCGACCCAGAGCCCTGCTCACCGTCAGGTTGAGTTGTGTGTGCTGTGCAGATGGTGTGACGGAGCCTTAGCTTTCTGCCAGAGGCAGGCGTGTTGGCAGCTTTCTCACAGTAGTTTTACAGCAGTGTGTGACAGAGGGCATTTCAGTCCTCATGAAAGTGCTGAATTCAGACTGAGGTGATCGTCAGCAAAGTGACAGGCAACAGCCTGGTAGGCATCCGTGTAAATGGACGTCCACATGTCAGACGTAAGGCAGTAACTTGCAGCCACCCTCTTGTCGTTTGGCTTTCTCCTCAGCCGTTTTGTGTTTGGCCTCCTCCGTGTCTGTAGAAAAGAAGCAGTGCTGAATTCACATACACACCCTGTTTTACCTGGGGGCCCACAGGAGAAGTCCCTAGAACTCCATGCACCATTTTATCAAGAAACTCTAATGAATGTGAAAGTAACATACGTTTGTAATCAAAGACAACTGTTATTATCAGATGTGTGCCTGGAAATCCATTCAACATTGCCACACATTTGTTTTTCCAAATTCCAACACCGCCCTCATCGTGCGCTGAACTTCACTTTTGAAATGATTCAAATCAGGAGTCTTTCAAGATTTTCCTTATTTGTGAAAATGTATCTACAAAACTGGATTTTCCTGCCTGAACCTCAGTCTGACGTTCCTCTCTGTGCCTCTTTGTTGTTGGTCTCCCTTTTTCTCACACGTCTCCTCTTTCACCAGGCTCCGCTGCAAAAACATCAACAGCATATTCAGAGTTTGGAACCTTCAGGTTTGCTCCATCCAAATCAAGTGGCATCTTCAACCGCTCAAACTTTGCCATGACAACAGGCTTCAGCAAAATGGTAATTATCTCCCATGTAACAACATATTGAGTTAGTGTATAGAGATACTCACAGCGGAAACTCAATCAGTGGGGGGGGGGGGGGTATTTTTGGGGGTATTATTGATGTGTTTTTCTGTCGATTTCTTGTTGTTTTGTTGAGAATAGAAAGTTTCGGGGGAAGCAATATTTTGAGAGGTAAGTGGTGATTAGTCAGTCAGTCTGTCAACAGCACAATTAATATCATAACAATAGTGAAGAGGGTGTGGTTGCACTGTAGACGGGTTAGGAGGATTCCACTGCTGATTCAAGCTTCACCATGAAATATCACCACATCTTACACTTGAAAACATTCAAAATGATTAGTGAAGTCAATCTAAATGAGTTGTTAAAAAGAACGATTAAAGCCCCGTGTTGTCTACATTCACATAAGAGGGGCTTTGTCTTTGTCTGCCTCTTTGTGTACATGAATATCATAGTGTGTGTGAATGTAATTAACATGAAGTACAGCAAACCTTGTCATCTGACAACCAGGTGAGTGTGACTTTATCATTTTTGGGACAAAAAGAAAACGAAGAACTGTTGTGTGTTACTTTTTATTTCTGTCTTGTCGCTAAGAGTTCAAGTAAGTCCAACTTGTTTGCACTGGACCAAACTCAAATTCCTCACAGGTTTAATGATGACATCACAAATTGTGTGTGTGTGTGTTGTGTTGTGTGTGTGTGTGTGTTGTGTTGTGTGTGCGCAAGCGTACCAACGATGAGTTGAGGCATTTCTAGGGAGTGTGATAATGGGTTATTGTAAATCTGCGTACTCCTCACATCACTGAGTATCAGTCATCTCCTCTTCAATTGTGTGTGTGTGTGTGTTGATTCTGTCACCTTATCTAAATTTCGCAGCTAAAATGGATTTACTTTTCATGAGAACCATCAGAGCTGCATGATAAACAACAGAATGCTGATGCAAGAAATGTGTATCCTGACTCACTCCAAGAGAAGAGCAGTGACCTCTCATTGAATCTAGTTATTTCTCTCGATGGTTCGGACGTCACCGTACAAACTTTGAGCTCTTGTAGTGGAGTCAGCTTTGCAAAATAGAATAGATCCAATAACATCAACTAACCAGATGGAAATGCTAGTTTTGGTTATCAATCATCTCATCATCGACATTCTTTTTGAGATTTAAAATTGAACAACCCTTCTCATCTGTGAGAAACTGCCTGTGGTCTCATAATGCAGGCAGCTGAGGGAGTCTCCAGGGACGGGGGTAGTGTTACCTTGGTTTGTGTCATTGTTTGGTGCATTGAGTCGCACCCGGTGCAAGAAAAAGAAGGGAAACCAAGGTATGCAGGCTTTTTCTCAGGTCAGATTCCTAACTCTTGGTTTACAGGGGGGTCTCGTCTTTGAAATCCTTTCTCCCAAAAGTGGGTCACCTGCTGTTGCCTCAGAGACGCCTCGGGGCTCTGATGTATTCCTCTTAGTTCTGCTCCTCCTCCAACCGGTTTGAGTGGATTTCTTATGGCGCATCGTGTCCATTTCTAGATGAAGTAAATCTCCCAAACTGCTTCTCTCTCTCTCTTCAAATGAAATCTCAGAAGAGCCGCTCTATGTCCACTAAAGTCTCAGGAGGACGATATCACAGCACCACCGGATGGGATCAGCAGATTAAAACGTCCAACTGGCCCCAGGGTCCCAATGGGCTGAAATCCAGTCGCAGTGACCCCACCTTGGCTCCTGTGTATTCTGATGCACCTGTACCTGCACCTGCACCTGCACCTGCACCTGCACCAGTCATGGTGATGTTTTTTTTTTTTTTGGATGTGGGGATCAAATGTTGTCACAGTAGTGATGGATTCAAAATGTCCTGTTTTCTTTTTAGAAATGTACAAATGAAGATATCTCACTGTGGTGTCATTTGTGTTTGTGCCTTACACTGAAATCCGTGATGACCTGCAGTTGCACGCTCAAACACACGAAGCCCACTCACTCTCAAGGTCAATACGAACTCTGCAAGAGCAGAGACATTAGTTCTTTTTCTCGAGTTGGCAAGAACAAGAACTTGCCAGGATATTTCACATTTCGCGAGAAATTGGAGTGCAAACTTCAGATTTCTGACCAATCACACAACAGCTGTCGGGACACCTGACGAGAAAAAAAAGTTCTGCCCAGATGATGTGTGAAAAATCAGCTGGAAGAACTCCCAAACCAGGGCTGCAAGAACAAAACAACATCACTTTGTTCCTGCAGCCCTGGGAGCAAGAACAAAGTTCTCTGTCCTTGCGGAGTATGTATTGACCTTTAGACAATATGAATTGTTCTTTTTAAGACTCAATGACAGGGCAAACCATTATAGTTCCTCTGAAAATAATTGGGCAAAAAACGTCATATCTTTACTTTCCTGGAGCGTTGTCTTTAAAAGCTGCTCCATCGCATCAGCGTCTCATTGTGAATTGCTCTTTACTCAGCGAGCCAAGGCGGAGATGGTTCAGAGCCAGAACTCCATGCAAATGCACCGACACAGCTCCTACTCCATGACCAACGGCGCGCAGATGACCAACAGCCAGACGCGCATGGTCCAGGCGCCTTTTGGCCGCTCCCACACTGAGGGCAAGATGGGAACCATCAAAATTTCCATAACGGAACTTCAGCAATCTGCGTGAGTTCCCCTGCCGACTCTGTTCTCAACTGTCACCACAGACCTAGTTGCAGCTTCCACAAGCCTCATGTAACATGTCTTCCATTCATCTTGTCGGCCTCATACTTCTTTGTCGTTAAGTTCTGTGCGTGATAAACATAACACATCAGATGAACAGCCCTTTGTTTAGCAGCTTCATAGTTCTGCTTGGGCTCAGAACTGGGATGGAGCTTTGATTAAGGAGATGGAATCAGTATGTGCTCTTTCCGTGTTTTCCTGCCCTTTGGTTGGTCGTATGGGTCTCCTGTGTGCTTTGGAGCTTTTTCTAGTTACATATCTCAACATTTCATAGCAGAGAGAGGGCTACTATTCGGTATCTTCAATTCTCATTCTAATCCCTGATTGCGCAGATGTCTCTATGATGAAGTAAGTCAGACATGTCATCGAGCCCTCCCTAAATCAGCATCGCAACCGTTGACCAATCACAAGAGACTTAGATGAAGTTTTGTTTTTGTTTCCCCAGCGTCAACAGCGGGATAAACATATCTGACCTGACCCTGGAGAAGGCCGTGGAGTATCTGTCTCACGCTGACGAGAATTACCAACAGTGTGGTGCCACCTTCATCCAGCACACCACCTTCAAAGAGGAGCGTGCCAAGCAGGAGGTATGAGCCTACATATACCATGAAGCACTCTTGTACAGACACGCCCTTCCCACACCGCAGAGCTGATTCATCCGTCTTCTCGCATATTTCATGAAGACCTGTCTGTAACCCGCCTTGAGGGAAAAGGGAGGTGTCAGCAATTCATCATCGCGCCTCGCTGCAGATGGAGTTCACAACTGCAGCGTCGTTGACACATCGCCATGACTCATCCGTTCACTCTCACGTTGGCTGTGTTTCAGGTTTTCCAGCTCGGGGGTATCGCTGCTCTGGTCGGCCTGATGCGGAGCTCCAATGCCGGTGTTAGCCAGGCGGCTGCCGGGGCCCTGAGGAACCTGGTGTTCAAGGACCAGAACAACAAGCAGGAGGTTCAACACTGCGGTGGCATCGGCAAGGCTCTGCAGCTCCTGAAGGAGTCTGATTCCACTGAGACCCAGAAACAAATCACAGGTAGGATATGAAGTCTTTCTCAGCCACAACTGTCGAAGATACTTCATCGGAGAATGGAGAGACAATGACCCTGTGTGACACTCCACAATAAATACTATGAATGAAATACTGGAAAAGACCAGGGAACTAGACATTGAGTTCATTCGCAATGTTAACACGCAAACAAATACGATTTTGGTCATTTTTGTCACTTCTAGAAAATATTACAAAACTATTACAGACATTTTCATGAACTTATAACCCCTCAAATGAGCCCCTTCATGTTTATTTACATGAGGAGCAGGTTCTCTCTACAGGGTTTGTGCAGTTGTAAAAGTGGACGAACATCTTCTGAGTTTGAATGACATCTGTAGTCGACCATAGGTTCCCCTGAATGTTAAGAACGGTGAGGTGATGGATACAACATGCAACTTCACCTCTAGAGGTCACCAAGTCTTACACACTGCACTTTTAAGGATTACTCAAAGAGTTCACCAAAATGGCACTAGTAATGATAATAGTCTCCCTGTTCTACTGCCACAGAACTAACCCAGATTATAAATCAACCAATCCATCCATCCATCCATTCTCTCCATTATATATTTTGCACTATTTAAATGTAGTTTTAGACACATGCTCAATGCTATATTTTCATTCTGAATCAATTCAATAAAATCTCTATTGTGTAGGTCTGCTTTGGAACCTGTCGTCGGCTGATGATCTGAAGGGAGAACTCACAGTGACTGCGCTGCCCGCCTTGACAGAGAACGTGGTGGTGCCATACACCTGCTGGTCGGACAACAGCACCAACAACAACATACACCCTGATGTCTTTTATAACGCCACCGGGTGTCTGCGGTGAGAACCTTTCCCAAATGTCCTTTGACGAGGATGATTGTCAGTGTGGACCAAGGTTTGATAGATGAAGGTTGCTGCTTGTGTTCCCGGCCGGTGTTACCGTGCAGATTTAGTGAATACCTTCATAATGTACTTTAGGAACCTAAGCTGCGGCCAGCAGATAGAGAGAAAGGCGATGAGAGACTGCAGCGGCCTCATCGACTCCCTCATGAGCTACATTCAGTCCTGTGTTGCGGAGGAGACCCCTGATGACAAGGTACAATTCCCAACACACGGCACCTCTCTTGGCTCTTTCTATTTTGTTTTTAAAAATGTCTTTATTATTTGGATAAACCGCTAATTGTGTAATTCAAATGATAAGTAGCATTTGTATTGTTCTTACACCATCTTCAGAACTCATTTTTAATTGACTAGATTTAATTATTGGTGTAATCCAGCACATCCTGTTATGTTCACCCTTCTTTATATGTGAGTGCAGCCAAGCACATCTGTGGTTAGAAGCTTCCATGTTCTGGTTTAGTTTTGTTGTTTCTATCATAGATAGATAGATAGATAGGCAGATGACTTTATTGATCCCTGGAGGGAAATACAGGTGTCACAGCAGTATGGTTAAAGGCAAAAGGCAGGGACATATACAATCAAATGCACATATGGATCATGTTTGGGAGAAGTCTATGTGAAGTTATAGATTGATACACGGATACACACACGTGTATACGTATAAGTCCCGTATATGACGAGGCTGTTCTTCCTCTCCTTTAGTCCGTGGAGAACTGTGCCTGCATCCTCCACAACTTGACGTACCAACTGGAGTCGGAGTCCCCGGAATCCTTCAACAAGTACTACCCTCAGAACGCAGGTCAGCCAGAGGGCAAGAAAAGCCCCACGGTTGGTTGCTTCAGCCCAAAGAGCAGCAGGGCTCAAAAAGAAGTGAGCATCGATCGGCAAATATTTCTCCCACTCTTATGTTTTGCAATCGGAGCTTCTCCTCCACTCTCTCATCCGCCTCCCTCCTCAGTTTTTGTATGACTTGGATCGGGCGATGCCGGAGGACAGTTCCCTGTCGGGCGTGAAGTGGCTGTGCCATCCCAAAGCCATGCAGACCTATCTGTCCTTGCTGAGCACATCCCAGAAGGACGCCACCCTGGAGGCCAGCTGTGGCGCCCTGCAGAACCTCACCGCCAGTCGGGAACTGGTGAGTGCATAGACGGCAGGAGTGAGGTTTGCCGTATGTTTTGTTAAAGGTGCCGCGTGTAGGATTTGGTGACCTCTAGAGGTGAGGTTGCATGTTTGTATCCATCGCCTCACCCATCTGAGCATGAAGGAGAACCTGTGGTTTAGTGCGTCCACTTTTACTACTGTAAAAACATGGCGGCCTCTGTAGAGAGGACCCGCTCCTCAGGTAAATATAATTTAAGGGCAATGGAAAAAAAGTAAAACATTTCCATGATTATAATCCATTTTGTTATGTTTTAAGAAGTGACAAAAATGACCAAAATCCTACACTCTGGACCTTTTAAAGGACATTCAGGATACTTTCAGAGTGATATTGAGAGACACACTACAGAAGCAGAGGTGGCGAATTGAGATTGAGGTTAACTTTGTTCCACGTCTGTTGGAAGAGCAGGAAAATAAACCGCTGATGTTTTTATGAGTATATAATGAGGCAAATATATGAACTTTTGATTTTTGATTCTAGAATAAGAATAATAAGAATCAGCCCTTTCCATTTGCACCAGAAGCAGGTGGCTTCTCTGAAGAGGTCGCCCTGTTGCACCACCTTGTTTTCACAGTAGAATGGACAAACGTATTGATCTCCCTCATCTGTCAGAGGGAAAGGTCAGGTGAGCGGTTTACAGTGACACTGACGGTGTTAGAGCTTTATGTTTGTGGCTTCAGAGTAGATTTGGGGGGGGGGGGCGGGGGGGGGCGTGTTAAATGAAAGAGGTAGTTTGAAAAGGGGGGGACTTTGAAAGTCAAATGGACTGGATGTGACTGTAAATGTCAACTGTTGTTTTTCTCCTCCTTTCCTGCTTTGTTCTGCTGTGCGTTTGATTCAGGGCTCCACGGCTGTGACCAGAATTCTGACTCAGAGGTTGGGAGCACTGCCACACATTTCCCCCCTGTTGAAGTCACCCAACAGCGCCCTGCAGAGGACCGCCATAGCCCTGCTGAGCAACATGTGTCGGACCGGCAGCTCGCTGCCCATTATGGGTAAATAGGAGCCGGGGACATTCAGCGGTGCCTTTCGCACAGTCCGAAACAATGACTCCGTCGTTTACATCTCTTTCCTCAATCTTCCCGGTAGCCAAGCAGATTCTGCCCGAGCTCACCGGCCTCCTCGCCTCTGGCCCCCGTGTGATGGGGAAATGCGATGACACCATAGCGGCAGTCTGCAGCACAGCACGGGCTCTCATGATGGCTGAACCCGAGGTCAGCAAAAAGCTTGTGAATGCTGAACTGGTGACGTCGCTGGCTAACATCAGTGAGAACAAGTGAGTTTTGAGTTTTTTTTCATTTCCAGCTCCAGGCGGGAGATTGTGTTTTCATAGCTGCTCCACCCCCATCTATGTTAAGTCTTAGTGGTCAATCTGCTCCACCCGCAAGTTATTATTATTTGAGAGAGAGAGGAAAAGACAAGTTGAAGGAGTTGTTTTGGCTTCTTAACCCGATTTTGAGTTCTTCAAAGTCCTGAAATAACTGTGGTGCACATTCAGAAAATATGCACATATTTGTACACGGTCTCTTCTCGTTTCTCGTGTTTTTACCTGTCGTCGAACGCCGCTTCCTCTCACTGTCCTCTAACTCTCATTTGTCCCAGGTCTTTCCCCAAAGCCAAGAAAGCCGCCTCACTGCTGCTCTACAACTTATGGAATGAGAAGAATTGTCAAGGTGTGCTGAAAAAGGTAAATGGCTGTGAGGTCATGTGTAAAAATGTGCAGCTGGCTGTAATAAAAGTTGCTTCCACCTGATTACAAGCCTGTAGTGTGTTGCATAAGAGGCAGGAGGACCTCCGCTGAAAAGGGTGGGTGTTTGTTATTACTCCTCTGGCACAAACACTGTCACTTTCCCTTCCCTCCTGCCACACCCTGTGAGCCGGGTGAATACAGACACATTCAGACCGGAATCCCGGCAGACGGGTTTTCAGGCACACCGTCGATCCTGGGAGTAGTAACTCATGGGAATGAGTAGAGAGATGAGCAAAAGGTCACGGTGGTGACATTCTGATGAAGACAGACCGAAAATATGGAGACATTTCCTTTAAAGGTGCAGTGTGTAAGATTTGGGGACCTCTAGAGGTGACGTTGCACGTTGTATCCGTCACCTCACCCTCACCCTGTGGTCGACTTCAGTTGTCATAAGAACTCAAAAGATGTTGAGTACGTCCGCTTTTTACTCCTGTAAAAACATGGCGGCCCCCATGGAGAGGATCCACTCCTCACGTGAATACATATATTAATGGGCTCATTTAAGGGAAATTGGGAACAAATGAATCATTCAGATGTCTATAGATTCATGGAAAAGCCAGTATGTAATGTTTTGTTGTACTTTGAGGTGAAACCAATGACCCGAATATCACACACTGCACCTTTAACAATGATTTAAGATGTGTTTGAGGAGTGTTAGCAATAATACTTACAATACTGTGTGTGTGTGTGTGTAACATTCACTGAATCCTTTTCAACCCTCTGCTTCTCAGCTGGGATTGGCCAAGAGTCTTTTTGTCAACAGCGAGACAACAGCTGTGCACAGGTCGGCACAAATCATTGACTGAGCGCGACAGACCGTCCAACCGCACCCGACCCCGACAGGTACAGTCAGCGCCGGGGTTTGTTGTGTCTCGCTGTCGTCGGTTCACAAACATTCCACCCAGATGGAATCAGGAGGTTTAAAACTCTTTCCTCTGTGTGTCTCTCCCCTCTCTCTCTTTTCTTCTTCTTTAGCGCTCGTCTGTGCCTTTGCAAACGGTAACCGGCATGTTTGGACACGGCTGCGGCCACACCCCTACAAGCAGGAGCGACACATTCCTGATATAGTAGCCTTAGTGAAAGATCCAATTATGATTTGAGTGGTGTATTGTACATACTTTAGAGAAGTGTGCGCTTTTAATGTCACAAGTATTCCGGCGGTGTTGTATGTATTTAATTTTTTGGATACCATTCTGTTTTTCTGTGTGTGTGTGTGTGTGTGTGTGTGTGTGTGTGTGTGTGTGTGTGTGTGTGTGTGTGTGTGTGTACATGGGTGAACGTTTGTGGTAGGTTAAGCATGTGCACGCTGTGAACTAGTTGGAACAGCCTGTGAGCCACAGTGCACCGGATGATGTAGACGGAACCTTCAGTGAAATGGACGATTCATGAAAGGCGCAGCCAACAAATGTTTGTCTGCGCAAATAAAGTCTTATGGCTTAAGTTGTGGCCCCGAGGACTGAGCAGCTGAAAATGATAGAAATAAAGAAAATATATGGAAAAGTTAAAGACCAAAAAATAGATTGCGTGTATTTGTGATATTGTTGCTTTCATTGTGTTATCCTTGTAACAATGGCTTTTAAATAACAGCTTTTTGTTAGTTTTTATTGTAATTTTTTTTTGGAATTGGTAGGTTGATGATGGTTCTGTGAGTTGAAAGTACCGACGGTATGTAAAAAAAAGAAAAAAGAAAATACAAGCAAATGCTCAAGTCGAAAAAGGAAACGGCACAAAGACATAGCACCTGGATCTGTACATTTTTCCACCAGAGCTGAAAATGTTACTTTTGTTTTCTTCTCCTGTCGGATCTTAACAATGTTGACGTACACTGTTTGGAATGTTGGGAAAGAATTATTTGGGTTTTTGTTTGTTTTTGTTTTTTTGCAAAGAGTTAAATTGATGCTTTGATACCACAGTCCTGGTATTGCACTAAATACAAAGCTGCGGCCTGCCCCCACATACTGTAGTGAGCCAATTAGATGGCCGCATGGCAAACTGCTGGTTCCAGAACTGGAAGCTCTCAGCAGCTGGAGTTGGACATTCAGTGAGGTTCAGCACAGCTGGGTTTACTCACCGGTCAGCACTTTAATCCGCTAGTAACACAAGCTAACTAGTGTTAACTAGTGTGGGCAAAATGGTAAATGTCCCTTGACAGTGAAGGTTTGTAAGTGAAGTTACCAAACAGCCCATATATGTTTGAAGCACAAGCCCGTGTTCTTAGCTTAGCTTAGCATAGCACTGATAGCAGAGGGAAAGCTGCCGGAGGACGAAATGCAGGTGTCCGGGGGGGCGGGTGTAATGCTGACAATGATTGTTTGACGCCAAATGTTGCATTGATCGGAGGATTCTCATTTACAAACATCAGTGATCGGGGTTCATTGAAATACGGTGTGTCACCATTGGACGTGGACAGACACCGATTCCTATCGCAGTCCAAGCTGGTGTTGGGGGTCGCTTCACGTGTAGCGCACATTTTCACATCTAAATTTGAACATAAGTGACTTGATAGGTTTCATACTTTTCAAAATCTCACACTTATTCTTTCACGGTGATGTAATCGATGCCTTGCTATACCTTGGAGCTTTGCCATGAACTCGCCAATTAAAATTTGATCGGTTCGATGCCTACGTCTGCTTTTTTTTCCCACTCCGCTTTTGTTTGTTGCAATTTTTGGTTTGAAATGCATGAACTTTATGTAGAAACTTGAAATTTGATTGAAATTGGGAGCAATATTGACCAAAGTATGGGTTCAGAGTTGAAGATCAGCGCTGTGGGCAGGCTGACGGAGCCAGGGAGCCACTGATCCACCCGTCCCACCGTCTCTTAGCAGGAATGGTTTGTTTACCTTTCTCAATCATAAAACAGGAAAAATCAGCAACAAAAAGAATCTCCTTTGTCCATTATCTGTAAAATACAACGTCATATTCATAAACCACTCTGCCACTGAATATACCACTTATTTTTATTATTGCTTTAATCTTTCCGGCCGTTTCAATTGGTGCCTTATTACATCCTCCAACAGTGACCTGCCTTTTTAAATGTACGTGTCTGTTCAAAACCAAGAATGTCTCGGTCAGATGAGAATGTTTTCCCGGTCTGGATTACAGAAATGAATATGTGCATGCGTGTGTGTGTGTGTGTGTGTGCACGTTGGGTGGAGGCCCTGGGCATTCACCCAGTGTGTATCATGACAGTTTCAGTCATGCTGGAGCTTGTCCCTGTGAAAAGAAGGTGTCTCTTCCTGTGTTTATCTTACAGACTGTCATTCACAGCATTGGATTCATCTTTGTGTTACACGCAAAGAAATGTATGCACCTGCACACACACACACACACACACACACACAATTGACTGAAAGAGCTTGAAGCAAATGTCCGATTTGGTTTGTATTTACACCCCTGAACGTGAAATTCAAAGGATTGGAAATGATTGCGATTGAGTGTCGGTGATGCACGGTGGTGTAATTAGGTGAAACGGGTGGGACCCGGGGGTGTGGCAGGAGAACCAGGATCTGTTTTCGAGGTGGTGCGAGGACAAGGCTCCCGCTTCCGTTGCTTCTTCCTCATGTCTGCGTTTATTTCCTGAGTCCTCTCTTGGTCCTCTTGGATCTGTAGGAGACAGAGATCAGATCAGATCAGATCACATCCATTGGGTTTGTCGATCAATTCGGCAGAATCACGTGTCATCCATTTCACATTTCGCCAGTCAAACGGCATTGCGGCGTGTTGTTGGGTGTGACGGCTGAGGCCTCTGCCTCCCACACCCAGTCACATCAGCGCCTCGGTGGCGCCCATAAGCGCTGACACGAGCAAAACCAGAGCTGGGTGATAACGGAGAGAGTGTGCGATGTGTGGTCTCAAATTGCCATGCAGAATTGGTCAACACCCAAGACTGTGTTTAAAGATGGACGTCGCGTCCCTGACGCCACCCGTCGGTTTCAGCGGAGTGGTTTTGTGTCAAATCGTGGGCGTGTCCCTTGTCTGCCATCTTTGCCGAATCCTAACTCCTCCTCCTGGTTCCAGGTTCATTCAAAAACGGGCAAAGAGGCGGAACACACGCGGGGCTGAGGGTCGTCACCTCATCCGAGAGACCACGCCCCTAAATATGCGCCATTTCAAATAAGTGAGTTAGAAAAAGATTCACCCTCCGTACAGTTGTCACGGTAACACATGTGACTGATTGAGACCAAAACCAGGGTTTGTACCAGACTTTCCACATGTTTCATTCACCTCTGAAGTTGGCCATTTTAACATGGGAGTCTATGGGGGATTTGCTCCCTTTTGGAGTCAGCCCCCCAGTGGTTACACTATGAACTGCACGTTTTTTCACTTCCTACTGTGCTTCATCCGTCTGCACCGGAGGTTGACCCTCGGGCCACACTCAAGTACTGCTGTACGGTAGCCCTGAAAGCTCAAAATGCTACAAGTTTTTAAAAAAAAACAACAACCCAACAATTCAATAAGTTACGATGTGTTGCGTTCATTCTCACGTTTTCTGATGGTCGCTCACTCGGTTCCTCAGCACGTTAATCTGGAATAAAGATTAGATGCACAATGAATGAAAGTCACTCACGAGGACATTAGATATCACACACACACACACCTCATATTTCTGTCTGCTGAACTGATACTGCAGGTCAAACTTCTCAGCCTCTAGCTGGTACATCCACTCCCACAGCTCCTTGGCCTTTTCCCTGCGGGGGAACACACACGTGAGATGATGGTGTCGCACCCTGATCCACAAACATCTTTGCGTGGGCACATCCGCACAATGTGTCTCCACCTACTTGAGCTTATCCTGGCTGGAGTTCTCAATATCCAGGGATTTGCGTCTGTCACTCAAGATCTTCTTCTTCTTCTCTCGCTCGGTTTGTCTCTTGCCGCTCCTTTTTTCCGTCTGTGGGAGTGTGGAATGCTTCATGACGGCTCAAACATTCTTCGCTGTTTACTGTTTTTCATTTTTTTGCCAACTGGCTCACCAGTTTCTGCATGTACCCTCCAAAGTGGAGGCTGGTCAAGGTTTTCTTCTTCTTGGCGTCCTCCTCCGCCCTTTTCTTGGCCTCCTCCTCCTCTTTCCGAGTCCTCTCGTCCTGGAGCCATGGAAGGACAGAGGATGAGTGAAGGCAGGCGGGAGTGTTTTTATTTTTTTATTTTTTAAAATTCTTTTTATCAAAGCAACTGAAGTCCATACCTCCAGACGCTTCTGCCGCTCTTTCTCTCTGTCGCTGCGGATTCTATGCTGCTCTGCTCGTTCGGAGCGCCGCTTCTCCTGCGCCACAGATCATCCCGTTTTACAACAGCTCTTTGATTCACACGCAGGTTTTATGAGTCAAGTGAGTTGAGTGGTCTCAAACATACATTGCCCATGAACTCTAGTTGATGACACATGCCACGTTCTATGTGTAGTAGTATATCCAGTGTGTTTACAATGTGTTTACATTTTTACATGTATGTAAATGCACATACAATATTTGCAACTTGAATAAATGATGATCAAGTATGTTAAGTCGTTATTACGTTTAGCCCCCAAATTAAAACCGGCCCCTTGAGAGCAACCGTAATACTGATGTGGCCCTCGGTGAAAATGAGTTTGACCCCCCTGCTCTAGAACGTACGTCTAAAAATAACACTACACTCACTGTACGACAATATCAACATACTGGGACAACAAGCAGAAAAAGACACAACGGTGCAAAATAGAGGAAAATATGCTAAATATACTGTACATGTTCACAGTTGGGCAATGTACAGAATATGGACAGGGCACAATATACATGGTGTGACAGTGCTACTGTATCAGTGATGTGCGGTCAGGGGAAGCAAGGGAGTTACGACGACAGATCAGGAATACAAAAAATAAATAAATGATAATAATAGTAACAACAACAACAACAACAATAATAATAATAATAATAATAATAATAATAATAATAATAATAATAATACATAATTAATTAAATGTTGATATATGTCCACTGGTCTGTTCTATTCCGATCATTTTCATCATCTTCTTATGTCAAAATCTCCAAATGTTCGTATTTCCGGTTCAAACACAGGAAGTGACGAACAATCCAGAGTATTGCGCAATCCCTCATCCCTCAATCTCTGACTTTCCACAGTCTGGTTTATATATATTCTGTGTGTGTGTTCGGTGTTTGCTCTGACTGGTTGAAGATAAAGCCGCAGTGAAAATGTACCAGGGGAGGCAAACAATACCCTGCCTCTCCTGTGGGGGGCGCACGTGAGCACACAGGTACTCGTTGCTGATGTTCTCATGACGCAGAGAAGAAGAAACACTGAATGAGATTCCAAAAAAAATGGCGTGGGCAGTTTGTTTACTTTTCTCTCTTGCTCCGCCTGACTTGGGGAGATTACATTTCAAAACGTTTACATTTGGAAACCAAAAGGAGAGAAGGATAAAGAGTCATGGATATTTACAAGTGAAGGTAAGAACAAAAAACGTTTTTTTCCCCTCAAAATGAGATCTGACCAAAACAAAAACAATCACATCTCTCTCAAAAAATAATTGACCTTAGATTGAGTATTATTGTATTTATTATTATCCTTTTGTTAAACAGCAACTGCTTCCAATTGAATGGTGGATACGAGTCCAATATGTTTGTGAATCAGTCAGTGCCTCCTCATGAACCTCACCACACGTCACTGTACTGCACAGTGAGTGTGAGTAAAGTGCAAATGACAGTGCTAAGAAAAAACACAAGTATGGAGTGTCAACTGTTAAAGGTGCAGTGTGTAAGATTTTGGTCATTTTTGTCTCTTCTAAAAAAAAAAAATCCAAACAACCATAAACTGTCATTTTCATGACATTATAATCTCCTGGATGTTTTATTTATTGTAATTACCCTTAAATGAGCCCATTAATGTATATTTACATGAGAAGGGCTGCCATGTTTTTACAGTAGTAAAAGTGGACGTACTAAACATCTTTTGCGCTTTAATAACAGCAGCAGCAGGGAATAGCGACTCCTGGATTTTTTGTTGTTCTGTGTACTTCTGAAACGTTCGCCAGAGGGGCGGAGTCTCAAGATGCCGTGTCCAGGTCGGGTTAGGGTTAACTCGCAATGTTTGCCCGCCCTCTGGTTCTTGCAGTATAGATGTCCTGGAGGTGGGTTAGGGGGACTATAGGGCTGTAAGTTTGTTTATCCTGTTTTGTGGCTGCCCCCCCCCCCCAAACCACACCCACTCTGCCTGAAGGTGGGTCAGTCCACAGTGGGTCAACAAACGGCATACTCACGATTCTGTCCTTGAGCTGAATGAGCTCATCCTCTTCCTTCTTTCGGCTCTCGAAGTGAACCTCGATCAGAGTTTGAAGCTCCATCAGATCCTTCTCCATCCTCTTGCGATGTATGTCCTTCACAAACAAAGGTCTTCATCAGTGCGCACTCTACAAATTCAAATCATCGGTATTGTTCATACTTCTATTTATGGCCCGATGTAGATAGTAGATACATACATCAGGCGAGCTTCAGCGCCGCACAGTTGGCGGTGTATTGCCTGGAGAACATTTGCATGAAATTCCCCCGGGGGCAGACCTTTGTTTTCTGTTCTTAAACTGGTGATCCATTGTTTTGATTCTCAGCCTGGAACTTACGTCAAAATCCACCTTCTCTCCGTCTGGTATTTTGGGAGGGATGAGGTTGGGCATCATGAAAGGCCTAAAGATGTTTTCATAAGAAAAAGAGGGAGGGATGAGAGTGAGCAAAACAAGTGAGGAATAAGAGAAAGAGAAACGGTGGCTTCAAAATCAATTAAAAGAAATTAGGAGGGGAAAAAAACGCCTTGTCGGCAAATTCAACATGCAAAACAAACGTACCTTCAGCCTGTTTCTGTGCATTTTCGAACAATTACCCATAAAGATCTTTTTATGTCTTTATATTGTTTGACACTTTGCTTCAATTCAACTCCATAAATGATTTGGAACTAAAGGTACAGTAGGTAAGGATTAGTGACTTCTAGGAGTGAATTTGCATGTTGCAGAAGAATTCTGCACCTCTCACCTCACCTCACCCCACCTCACCTCACCCCACCTCACCTGACCTCACCCCCCTCACCCCCCTCACCTGACCTCACCTCACCCCACCTCACCTGACCTCACCAGTCCATGACTGATACTCACTTGAATTTCGGTTTGGCCTCCTCTTCTGCAGAGATTAGACAAATGGAAAGAGAAGGTAAACAAGCTTGTCCAGACCACACACACACACACACACACCCACACCAACACACACATACAATTCCACAGTACCACAATAGCAATAATCCAACAAGCACCAGCAAATGGCAACGAGTCTCAACAATGGGTCCACTGTACATGCTTAAAGGTGCAGTGTGTAAGATTTTGGCCAATTTTTTTTAGACTTCTAAAAGTACTTGTGAATTTGTAATCACCTAAATGTTTGATCTTTTCCCCCCGTTATGCTTAAATGAGCCCTTTAATGAATGTATATTTACATGAGGAGCGGGTTTACATGGGAGGGGGAGGGTGAGGTGGTGGATACGATATGTAAACTTCACCACTAGAGGTCACCAAATCTCACTCACTATACCTTTTAACAAGCAGGATATTCTGATATTTGTGCCAAACTCGAAAAATGTTCCGACTGAGAGAAGTGTTACCTTCTCCCTCTTCAGTCTCTTCTTCTTCACCTGAAACTCAAACAAGAAAATAGTTAGATACATATTCGCTCGTGTGTGTCGGGTCACATCAACGTGCACTTCGTCAGCGAGTGTGAGAAGGAATCACATGCAAATGAGTGAGATAATGCCTGTCTGTGTTATTAGGGGTGTGTCAAAGATGAAGTGCTGCATATTTTGCTTATCATCGATAGCAGCTCAGAGAGGTGAGAGAGGATTTTCAGACAAGCGTGTTCTAATAATAAGCGAGTTCGCAGCAGAGGGGGCGTGGCCTCTGTGACCTCTGAAAGACACTCCGCAAACGACCAAAGTCATTAAAAGTGTCCCGCGGTAATTCAGTCGCAGCTTTGTGGACAAAGCGTTGATGGCCTTTAGTTAAGAGGTCACCCGGAATGCCAGAAACCCAGAATGTCCACATTTCTGTTTTTAACCTGTTAAAGGTGCATTTGGCAACTTTTTCTCTAGAAAATGTTTTTTTTATTTTTTTTTTTTTTTGCAGTGGCCGAACAGGCTAAGCTAAAAAATATTGTGTCACCCGTGCGCTCCCCCTCTGAGCCAATGACACTGAATCACATTCAGGTGATGTGTAGCTGCCGTTTTGGTATTGGCACTTAGACTTGATTTCTCAGCAGTTACCTACATGCTCAAGTTGGATGTGGCTCCCGCTTACCAGGGGTCCCGAAAGGTCCTCTTGATGCGTTTGAACTAAAGGAGCATCTCCAAAGTTAAAGGTGCAGTGTGTACGATTTTGGTCATTTCTGTCACTTCTAAAAATATGACGAAATACTGACATACTGACATTTATATGGATTTAGAATCACGTAAAAGTTTTCGTTTTTTTCAAAACCTAAAAATGAACCCATGAGGGGGGGGGGGCCCTCTCCGTGGAGGCCGCCATGTTTTTACAGCAGTAAAAGTGGACGTACTGAAGTCGACCACAGGTTCTCCTCCGTGCTCAGAAGGATGAGGGCGAGGTGATGGATACAACATGCAACCTCACCTCTAGAGGCCACCAAATCTCACACACTGCAGCTTTAAGACCGCATCATCTGACGACCATGAATATCCGTTGCGCGTCCTGCCTGCCCGACTGAGCGGAGATTGATTGTGACAATCCGTCTGATGAGTATGAGCCCGGGGGCTGAGAGCAATCAGAGTTCTGACAGCTCTTCTAACCCAGTGGCTCCGTGTCTGGTTTAAAGGTCTGAGGGGCCGTCATGCTCGTCTGTGATGACTGTCACACACCAGAGTGACGAGTGACAGAGCAAGCAGATTTGCAGGTGCCTCTCTGATTGTTGCGCGCAGGAGGAATTCATCATCACATGGATATTGCCCCACCGAGTAAACAAACCTGGCAACCGCGTTTTCCATTCCCCAACCCCTCACCTTGCTCTCCATCGGCCTCCTCCACCTCCCCCTCCTCCCCCTCCTCCCCCTCCTCTGCAGCTAGTTCGTCCTCCTCTGGCATGGCCTCTGAGAGAGAGAGAGAGAGAGAGAGAGAGAAATATGTTGTTCATCAGGCAAAAGCCTTTTTGTGAAAGTGGCATTGTTTGAAATGGACTCATTGCTGATGTGTGTTGTGAAACGAAAATGTTTGTTTGATTGATGGGTGAACTCAGTTTCGTCTGTCTTCTGTGAAGTAGATAAAGAGTTTGTCCAAATCTCATGGAATGCTGCCGTTAGAGAGATAATCCAGAATGAGCAACTCCTCTGGCATTTAAAGAGGAGATAAGGAACACTCGAATGCTGGTGGTGTGTGTGTGTGTGTGTGTGTGGGTATTATCTATGTGTGTGTGTGTGTGCACGTATGTGTGTGCATGAGCGTGAAGACTCTTTCATGTTGCCGGGTGTTTAAAAACAAACGTCATCGTCGGGTTCCTGAACAGTTTCGCAAAGAAGTGCAAACAAAGCAAAGCAGCAAACATGCATGTTTACTATTTACAGTTTGTTGAATGCAGCCGCTGCTCATGTTAATATACATTAAAGGGCTCATCTCAGGGTAATGGGAAAGAAATATGACATTTACGTGATTTATAAATGGATGACAATGTCAGCGTGTAATTGCTTTGTAATATTTTAAATATCACACACTGCACCTTTAAGCTCTTGGTGTTTACGGTGCTCGCACCAACCAGGCATTCACGTTTTACGGAGAGTCAGCCCAAAAGTGTCTATAGTACCTTCCTCTTCCTCCACCTGCTCCTCCACCTCCTCCTCCACCTCCTCCTCCACCTCCTCCTCCACCCGCTCCTCCACCTCCTCCTCCACCTGCTCCTCCTGCTCCTCCATCACCTCCTCCTCTACCTGCTGCTCCTCTGTGGAGCAAAGTACAGGTCTGGTTAGTGCAGCCAGCAACAGCACCCCTCACTCTCTCACTCCCTCTCACTCTGTCTCTCTCTCACACACACACACACACACAATAACAAAGCAATCGAATCTACTAAAGCTTGGCAAGGCGTGGTGCAGATTGACTTGTCATTAGATATATACACACACACACACACACACACATATATATATATATATATATATATATATAAATGTATTCTCAAATGTTTGCACTGCTCCTCTGTGGAGCAAAGTACAGGTCTGGTTAGTGCAGCCGGCAACAGCACCCCTCACTCTCTCACTCCCTCTCACTCTGTCTCTCTCTCACACACACACACACACACACAATAACAAAGCAATCGAATCTACTAAAGCTTGGCAAGGCGTGGTGCAGATTGACTTGTCATTAGATAGATTAGAAGAGCAGAGTTGAATAACTTACCCTCAGCTGCCTCCTCCTCCTCTGAATCAGACAGAGATTCACACAAATTCAGAGGAATTATGACACACACGCACACACACACACACACACACACACGCACACACACACACACCCACTTGTAAGTTTAATAGTGATGGGTCTATTTACAACAAACAGTAACAGAGGAAATCAACAGCATGAGAGAGACACTAAACGAGCGTTTACCTCCCGTGTATTTTACCCCCCACGCACTTCATTGGCTGTAATCCCCCTGTTAATGACACACTAGTGAACGTTGCCTCATTATAACCTCCAAGACACAGTGATGGGAACCACACGCACCGACGAGTCGCATGCCAGACACTGAGAAAAGGCCTATATATCCTCTGTAATCCATCTGCGTCAGATTACTGTCGTTAACCCTGGATTATCAGTTCAAACAATCAGTTGATAATGCTGCGTCATGGTTCTTACCTTCCGCTTCCCTGTGAAAGGCAAACACACAGATGTCAGACATAGATACATAACAATCGGACAGTGGACACTTTGATGACCCGCGGTTGCCGTAGAAGTGTGTACGTACCCCTCCAACTCCAGCACGTCCTCGGTATCCGACATGGCGGCGGCGGCGGCGGCGGCGAGCGCTCGACTGTGCGGCAGCGAATCTGAGGATGCGATCGATAAGGCGGCGTGAGACTCGTGTCCCCGTGCTTTCATTGCACGTTCATTGAAGTTCCCTTTATCCGGAACGTGAAACTTACCCGGCGACCAGAAGCAGACGCGGCGGGCTGAGTGCTGCAGGGGAGAGGTCCAGGGTCTCTCTGACAGCGAGCCGGGGTTGAGCCTCACAGGGCAACGGGTGGGACACAGTGTTGCCGCGGGTGGGTCTCCGGGACCCTTGATGAGTTATTAATAAACGTGTAGATAGCGCGTACTCTCCATTATCACCAGCACCAAAAAAGGCCCCCGTGTGACTGAGTGTGTGTGTGTGTGTCATCGTGGTGCCAAAATACCCAGATAAGTCCACGGTTGCTTGCAGAGGATCCATTCAGACTCTGTCTCTCTCTCTCTGTCTCTGTCTCTCTCTCTCTCTCTCTCTCTCTCTGTCTCTCTCTCTCTCTCTCTCTCTCAATCCCTCACTCTGCCACTGACAAAACACAGACACCCAAAACTCTTATCGACAGTCTCTTCTGAGATAAGTCAAATTGCCAAGCTGTGTGTGGGCAGTGAAAGTAGGTCCATGTATTGCAGCCATATTGTATAGGAAAATATTTTATTCCACAAGGACGCAGGAAAACACACACACACACACAAATACACGCATCATTTGTGGGTTGATTAGACAAAAAGATAAACGATTGAAGCGTTCAAACCTCAGAATTCATTGAGGTGTATTCCACTGAGCACATGCATCATTTCATCCAAAGACCTTCACCTGCTTAAAGTGCTTTAACAATCACACAGAGCCGTGGCAAAGAGCAAGAGGCGCTTTAGAACACACACACACACACACACACACACACACACACACACACTACATCGATATCCCATATTCCTATCCTCTACATTGTTTATCCTTTTTTTTCGTACACAGCTGAACTACAACCTCTTTCATTCAGTATATGAACAAATTGAAAATATTCTTTCAAATGCAACTGAAAATACCCAATAGAAGCGCACATTTAAAAGCACAGTATGTATGGTTTTATGACAACTAGTGGTGAAGTTGCATGTTACGCCAGGTGAATACAGGTGAATGACCTCCTCTCCAAACATGGCGGCATGGGGGCCTTTAGTTGTCATTAAAGGTGTTTAAAACATTGTTTAGTTAAAAAATATATTAATTAGAAAATATAGTTGTGCAAGTTGTTGCTTCCATACAAAGGCTCCTGGTGTAAATATAAAAGGTTCATTGTAAAGTCAGTCATTACTTGGGTGGTTATTTGCTCAGAATGGTCACTACAAGTATTTTCTATTCCCTTTCAGCCCATGAATTAGAAATGAGAGTAATTTGACCAAAAATCGTACACAACTTTAAAAGTAGAGTCTTTCTTTTCTCAGTCCCCTGAAGCTGCTCCCTCGTTCACTTTTGTAAATGCTCCCGTCGTCCTCCAGGGAGCTTTGGTAGTGGAGTGAACATGAAACACGTAAAGCTTGAGGAATCAATCAGTCATTCGGGCGTCTTCCACTTCTCTAGGTCCCAGGGAATCTTCGGTTCTTAACGTTTACACCACAGAAGGCAAGCAATTATTCTATTGTTACATTATCACCACTGTTTTTTACTCTGTGACTGTGTTTCTATGGGCTGTGAATGTACCTGCAGGAACTTCCTTTACTTTACTTGTATGTTTTTCCAGAGCTGGTGTTTGAGAACTGGTTGTCCCCTCGATTCTCAAACAGGCTTCTCTTGGTGGTTATGTCCACATGTCTCAAATCCTATAGACAGACAAAAACATGTATAGCTTAATTCTAAAGCAGGTGACAATATAGAAAGATATTTACAGGGGTGGCAGTGACATTTGTTAAATTGTGAAAGAGCATTACAAAACCAAAAAAGTTCTATGAGTGAGTCTTATCAAGATAATATGCTAAATCTCAATCAAATGAAATGGTTACAATAAGAATGAAAATACAAACATTTTCATTGAGTGAACAAATTCCCGCGATCCTTCAAAATCTTCTTCTCGACTCTGCCTCCTCTTTGAGTGGAACCAGTAAAAGTCACTTGACCACATTCTATGAGTGTAAAACACCAAACTGTTCAAAAAGAAACACCTGACTCAAGACACCAATAGACACTGACTGAGAATCTGCTGCCCTCTAGCTGCTAGACTTTGTACTGTCATACCTATTGCCTGGAAATACAACACACGCAGCCGGGTCATTATTATGAATGTACCTGTTTAGAAAATCCCGGGCTGCTGGGAGCCGCTTCGTGCTGCTCCTTCTCAAACAGACCTTTCTTCCTGGACACTTCCTCCAGAAGGAAGAGGGTCCTCTGAGTTACATCTGGGGATCTGGTCATTTCCGACTTCTGAAAATGATCCGTGCACACATTCAGTACACCATTAGTAACAGTGGCATCTGATCCAGAGAGGCCAGGAAGCAAGACTTCACAGTTCAGTGTCTGGACCTGTGCAGCCTGAGCCAGTCTCTCCATCTTCTCCTGGATGGACCTGGAGGAAATCCTCTGTCGGGTGCTGCACAAAACACAACGTATGAATGAAAACAGCATCCAGACGTGTTCACTCACTAAAAAGCAGCAGACTAGACGAGACAAAGTCAACTCACTTTCTTAAGAAAGATGAGGGTTTGTCTTCATCGTCGTTTTGGTCCTGCAAGGTCCGGCCCCCAAGGAAACGTAATATCAGACACATGGTAAATACAATATGTGCAACTTCACTCTACAACTCTTTATGGCATTGGTGCAGGCCGTACGTGAAAGAATATCACTTTAGTTCAAGATAATAATAATAATAATAATAATGATAATAACAATAATAATAATAATAATAATAATAATAATAATAATAATAATAATAATAATAATGACGATAATAATAATAATAATAATAATAATAATGATAATAATAATAATAATAATAATAATAATAATAATAATAATAATAATAATAATAATAATAACCTGTGCAGCCTGAGTCAGTCTCCCCATTGTCTCCTGGATGGACCTGGATGAAATCATCTGTCTGGTGCTGCACAGAACACAACACTCTGATGAAGTCATCCAGTCGGGTTCACGAACCCGCGCTTAGATTCATTCGTAAAGACAAACCAACTCACTTTCTCATGGAAGACGACCGTTTGTCATCATCTTGATTCTGGTCCTGGTGTAAAACCCAATGAAAGATGATTTTAGACGCACGGTAAATGTTGCAATGCACCAGTATGAACCATTTGTACTCAAATCAGTGAAGAAAGTACCTAAATACCTTTATTGTTCAAGATGGAGATTTGGAATTCTACTACTGCCATTTCCGAAATGATGGTGATAGGATAACAATGGTAACAGTGATAATTACAATTTCATATATTCTACCTTTAATAGCAGCATGCAAAGTTTAGGTCAAACGATTTTTATCGGAAATAATTAATCTCATTCGCAAAATCCTGCGCACTGTACTTTTAAAGCCCTGAGTCCAAAGCAAGACAACATCGAACCATCCTTTACTGTCTTTATGATACTGGAAACGTGTAAAAGGTATTTGCTGGTCACATGAGGTGAGAGTCACTTGTATCCTACCGTGTTACACTCAAACATCTTGGTGACCACTCTCACGCTCGCGCTGAAACAAAACAAAAACATTTCAACATTGAACCATTGACCATTCATGTCGTCTACCTTCAGGTAGACGACATGAATACATGACTCAGGATGAAGACGAGCGTGTTTCCTCACCTCCTCTGCAGCGGTGAACTCCCTTCTTCTTTCTTCCTCAGCATCTGTAAAAGACCGAACGTACAAAAACACATAAAAAAACAGTGCGTGTCAGCCAGACCTTACAGTCGTCTAAAATCCTCTGTGGGAACAAAGACGGCGTCAGCAGTGAGTGATAAACGCTACGTTCAGTTTATGGCCTCCAGCTCACAGCATGACTCAGGCAAATGATTCGGAACTGATCATTGGTGTGAGGTCACAATATGTTTTAACAGTCAAATGAGGCAGAAATGAAAGTGTTTTGTCTTGGGCAAAAGTGTGTGTGTGTGTGTGTGTGTGTGTGTGTGTGTGTGTGTGTGTGTGTTTACCCTGAAAGACAGAGTCCTGGAGCTATGTCTGACAAAGGGAGGTTGGGCCGTCTGTTCAAAGTCGGACTCGGACACGGAGCCATTCTTGGTCGTCTGGGGGCAAACGCATAAAAAGAAATGTGGCTTTCACTTATTTTCCACCAGAGGGTGCTGTGGTTTTATGAAGCAGCTCCAGCAACACTTGGCAGCAGCCTGACATGCAGCTGGGAAACATGGACCATCAACAAAAACATCACAAATTGAGGAGAAGCTTTTGAAATGCGGTGCATCAGGACAATGATGAAGACAAGTGAAGTCCTGAAGATGGCAAACGAAGAGAGGTGACTGATGACCAAAATCAAGAGACAACAAAACCGTTTCTTTGGACCACAGACTGTGTACAAAGATGGACGTAGCGTCCGTGACGTCACCCGTTGGTTTCAGCGGAGTGGTTTTGTGTCAAACTGTGGGCGTGTCCCTCGTCCGACATCTTGCCGAATCCTAACTCCTCCTCCCGGTCCCCGGTTCACTCAAAAACGGTTCACTCAAACGCGGAGCTGTGGGTCGGCTGGTTGTGCCGTCACCTCATCCGCGGTATGTAACGGGTCGGCTCGGGTGTCGGTCAAGAGACCACGCCCCTAAATATACGCAATTTCAAAGGTAAGCACGTTAGAAAAAAATTGAAAAACATGTGACTGATTGAGACCAAAACCGAAGTTTGTCCCAGACCTTAAACATGTTTCGTTCACCTCTGAAGTTGGCCATTTTAATCGATGAAACATTTGCTCCCTCTTTGGAGTCAGCCCCCCAGTGGTTACGCTATGAACTGCAATGCTTTTTCACTTCCTACTGTGCTTCATCCGTCTGCACCGGAGGTTGCCCCTCGTGATGAACATATAGTTCAGATAGTTGGGTTGTTTGTGATGGAAGTGTGTGTGTGTGTGTGTGTGTGTGTGTGTGTGTGTGCATGTGTGTGTGTGTTACACCACCTTCTGTGTGTGTGGGTCCTGAACAGGGCTCTGAGCGGGCCTGGGCGAGGGGCTCTGACAGGGCGAGGGCCCGCGTTCTTTGGGTGACCAGGGCGGCGCCGGAGAGCAAGGGCTCATGGGAGTTGTGCGCCCACTGGTGGAGGGACTCTTGTCAAGTGAGATGGAGACGGAGCTGAAAGCGCAGAAACAAAAGTGAAATGACAGAAGTCAATCAAAGCAAACGATTCAATAAGCGTGGCACTCGGATCTTCACACCGCCGAGCATCAACACTCTTTCCTTGGCCTTTAACTGATCGCTCACATGAGTCATACGTGTAATCAATAACGCTAATCTTCAAAATAAACTTTGATCTTTATATGATTTTTTTTTTCTCCAAATAACCACTGAAGATCAGGACGCGGGGGAATTCCGGCACATTAACCTGACAAACTTGCGAGTGGGGGCGGATGCAGGCGCAGCGACGGGATGTTTCTCCAGTGACTCGCCGTTTTCACTCTGACAAAGAAAGAAAAAGTATAGAGACAATCAGCGTTGGCACACAGTGTACAAGCTGACACACACACACACACACACACACACACACACACACACACACACACACCCACACACCTTCATTATATAATGGAGTTATGGCCCCATTCAGAGACACAGCCAGGCAAAGTTACCTGTGACTCTTATAAATGATCAGCTCTGAATTCCGACCATAAAGACACCTTATCGACAGTTTATGGATGATTTGCATGAACACTGAAGATACAGATACAGGAAACTTTGTTTATCCCTGAAGTGGCTGAAGTGACAGAGCGGCAGAGCAGGTCCACTAAATGACAGGAGATTCATAAACAGACGTGTCCTGTAAGGTTATTATTGAATAGCAGATTCATTTATGAATCCCTTTTTTTTTTTTTTTTGAATCTTCCGGTGGTTGAGCAGGCCGTTCAAAAAGCTGAAAAGTGAGACATTCTTTGACAGTGGCGCGTATCAGATATCATGTGAAGGGATGATGGGTTGCTTTGCCCGGTAAATGACTGTGTGATGCGCACGCGGGGTCCCAGGCCTGGAGCTTCCGGTGCCAGTGGTGGGCTCCTAAACAGCAGCAGTGGTTCATTATAAGACCCGAGACGGAGTCTGCAAAGGTTCCCGCTCTCTTACGGACCCTGAATCACAACAGAGTCAAACCAACGCTACTGAAGCTTGTCGCTCACCTCCACTGATCATCATTTTTAGTTCCTTTTTTTATTTTATTTTTTGTCAATTCTCGCTCACACCCGGCGAGTGCGTGAGCGGCGTCACCTCCGCGCCGCAGGCAGTCAACAACCTTTTCGCGGGGTCCCTAACTCCTGAACATTGACCCGTTTTGATCTCGCTCACCAAAACAATGACAACATGGTGAAGGGAGCCGGTGACTTGTTGCCGCTGTTGAATAGAGAGAATGATTAACGCGAGTGTCTGCGTGTGGTCGCAGTTCACTGATTAACCTCACCCCAGGGTGACACGCATGCCGGCAGCACCGTGTGTCTTGACTCACACTCAAGAGTTTGACTGTTCTCTATACGTATTCACATAGTCTGGCTGTAAAGCAGGGGTGTCAAACACGTGGCCCACGAGCCAAAATGGGCCCACCTGAGGGTTTAATCCAGCCCGCCAGATTATTTAGTATAAAGAATCATTCTTAATTATAAAAAAAAATCATTTCATCATTTCCGGATACCCTCGACTAAGTCTTTTGCGTCGCCGTAGGTCGTAATGCTAATGTGAAAATTATTCTCCGAAGGGAACGAATTGGAGTTGCCATTATTCCTGAATTATTACAATATGAGTTTACTAATCCCGTCCTCTCCACGGAGGCCGCCGTGTTTTTTCAGTGGTAAAAACTGGACGTGCTCAACATCTTTTGAGTTTGAATGGCAACTGAAGTGGACCATCGGTTCCCCCGCGCGCTCGGAAGGTCGAGGGGGACGGAACGTGCAACTCACCGAACCGCACGCGCTGCACCTTTAAAGGAAAAGACCGTTCGGTCTCACGATCGATTTCATCCGGTAACGTTACCTTTGTCTGCTTTCTTTCACATGGGTGGTGAGAGCGACATCTTGATGTAAAGCAGAGAATGCATGCGTGTACTTTGATGAACATCTAGTTTTTTTTTTAACCTGTTGGAAGATTTGCTTCCCGGTAACAAGTGGGTTCTTACTTGTCTGTTGTTGCTGTCAGCGCTGGCGCGGCGGCTGCCGGGACCGTGTGAGGCGGATCTGGGCGGCGGCTGTGGTTTGGATGCATTTGGGAAAAACACGCCGCCCTGCTCCTCGCTCATGTCCCCCAGGATCTCCACTCGGACCTCTCCGTCCCCCCCACCTCCTCCTCCTCCTCCTCCTCCGGTACCTTCTGCTTCGTCCTCCTCCACCTCTTTTTGCCGCCTCAGCGCCTCCACGTGTCTCGTCCTCCTCCTTTCGTCCCGGAGCCGCAGCATCTCCACAAAGTCCAGCTGGATTTGCTCCTCGCTGCAAACGAGAACACGTGACGCGCGTGAGGGATGTCAGACCGTCTGAGGTGAACAGAGCTGTCGCTGCCGTGGCGGCTCGGGTTTCCGGAGTGAAAGCCCTCCACACTTCTTTTCTCTCTTTGAAGACTGACTCGGTTCCAGGTCCTCGGCTGCTGGAGTTTCTGACGGCTTCTCTCTCTCTTCTCTTTGTACCGGGTGTGTTTTTCCCCAAAAGCGTGAAACCTATACTGCTGACACACTCCCGTGGGGCACAGCCCGTAACCACAGTCCTCCCTCTCCCCGCTTTTGAAATTCGACCACTTCGGGCCGGTACTGTCAAAGAAAGCGGACTCTTACGGAGCCTCCGTCCCTCCGGCCGTTCAACACATCGGAAACACAAAGAGAAGGAGGGTTGGAGCGGAATAACGTAAGGGGCAGAAGTAAAGTAACTGTCGGGAAAGGAGCAGGGAGATGTAGCTCTGTGGCATTTTGCGAACAGAAATGCAACCTGTGGCACATTGTGTAAATCTACATCCTCACGCCTGTAACAGAAGTGAGGCCGTCACCTTGGTTCTCCTAAAGGTGATCTGTCATCATCACGTGTCACCATCCCCTGGATCTATTGGTTTATCAAAAATCCCATCGTAAAGTTCAAACAGAATATTAATGCAGAAATATATTTATACATATATATATATATATATATCACTATGTGTATAAACGCATTGATTAACATAGATGTTTGTATGGGCTGAGCCATGTTATCCCTTCAAATGCCAATTGCCTCTAACTGGGACCCACTGACTTTATTTCAGAAAATGTAATAATCATAATCATCACCTTCTATTCTATTTCTAATTTTCTATTTCTTTCTCATCGTCCTTCCAATTTTCCAAGAAGCCCGTAACTCCCCCTGGCGACTTATACTTAGATAATATATAAGTCTATAATATATCATTATATAAAATGTCACTGTTTGTGCATTAAAGGTGCAGTGTGTAAAATTTGGTGACGGTGAAGGTGAAGTTGCGTGTTGTATCCATCACCTCACCCTCACTCTTCTGAACATGCAGGAGAACCTGTGGTCGACTTCAGTTGTCTTTAAAACTCAAAAGATGTTTAGTGCGTCCACGTTTACTCCTGTAAAAACATGGCGGCCTCCGTAGAGAGGACCCGCTCCTCGTGTAAATGCACATTAATGGGATTATTTTAGGGTGATGGAAAAAAAAACAAAAAAAACATTAAGGTGATAATAAATTGTTTTGTAATATTTTTAGAAGTGGCAGAAATGACAAAAATCGTACACACTGCACCTTTAAGAAAGAGCCATTTGCATAAGGACACTTGGTTCTATATAAAGAAATGTTGAGAATCACCTGGACAGGGCATGGGATGTTTCAGATGTGTGGTTTTTTGCCCCAAAGGGACTGTCACTGGTGGGCACATCACTGCAGGGGGCATCAGCGTCCACTCCACTGGTGGAGCTCTTCACCCTCCTCCTCTTCTCCCTCTCCACCTCCTCCTCGTCCTCCATCGTCCACTGGCGCGCGAGACTGAGGCGTGAAAACACACGGGAAATATCAGAATCAGCAAACGTGGAAAAGGGTCAAAAGAGGCAAAAAAAACCCAAAAAATAAACTCGATTGAAGATCCGTGTAAAACAGGGAGTCTACTTTGAACCTGTGTGTCACATTATCTGCTCTATACTTAATCACCGGTACTGTTTAATCAGCAAAGTCACGGCTGGTTGCCTGTCAAAGTCTCTTTGAATGCACTTCACACTATGTGTACGTACACATGAGGCTGTAACTGCGGGTAGCTGATTTGTTTCGAATACAACTACTAACTTCTTCTTCTTTTTTTTTTCAAGTCACGGCACAAATATAACAGTAACATTTCCAGTGTGTGTGTTAAGCTATTGAATGCAAATACAAAACCATCCCATAAAGACCGGCCGCTGCATGGCAGCAGGGGAGTGAACGTAGTTAGATTCCGTCTGTCAAAGAACTGCTGCTTCCCTCAGCCACAGGTCTCTCTCTCTCTCTCTCTCTCTCTCTCTCTCTCTCTCTCTCGCTCTCTCTCTCTCTCGTCCCATCTCTCCCTCTCTTCCTCCT
>JAFBJT010106394.1:271547-293747 GCA_016785325.1 Chascanopsetta lugubris
TGGCTCCCATTGAAAACTGTAAAAGTAATCAATCTGGCATTTAAAGGGTTAAAATTGGTCGTATTGTTCAGGGCTGACGTGATATTTGTGCAAGGAAAGTAGTCGTAGTATATTCATCGTTTTTTAGCAGCGGACATTTTTGTCCTTGATGACTCAAAGGGGTAGTAAAGTTGTTTCACAGTGTTCTGGTGGTCTGTTAAAAATGTTTTTGCCACGAGAAAGACCCTATGACATGAAATTGTGCCATTGGCACCGACACAGCCTAAATGAGAGCTGCATAAAGAGGTGAAATCTGCACATGTGGACAAAAATGTCTGTAGTGATGCATGAGGGTTAAGCTACTGAAATTAAAACACTGCTCTCTGAATCACTTGCAATCACAGGATCCGAAAGCCGAGGGAAGCAAGGTAAGGGCTGCATTGTTATTCTCTGATCCCTTCATTTCTTTCTCTCTCCCGTCAACTAACATCACTCTGTGAGAAATGGGATCTGCCACACGCAGCGCTCTCCGATCGGAGTGAAACTTCTGAGACAGACGCCTGAGCCGTGAAACCTCATGCAGTATGTTGTGGTTAGTGTAAAGGTTGTTCAATTGGATTTGAAGCCTTCTGGGCCTGTAGCAGGAAATCCTCACCTTGCACTATGTGAGGTTCCTCCCTGCTTGTGAATAAAGTAACACAAGTTGCGAATGCATCAGGCTTTCATTTGCAGAATGGCTCCGGTTTCAAACGCTCTGCCGGGAGCCACGTGCTGTCGTTGAGTCGTGAAAGTCCACGGCAGCGCTGCGTCTACGTGGTCGTGTTTCTTGCAGAAGTGATAAGTAACGGTTCATGAACGGAGGATGCGCTTGCTACTTATCTGCACATTTGCCTTTGCTTGACTCTCAAAACCAGAGAACAACCTGGTACCCGTTTCCGCTACGTTGTGCGCATAAACATGGCCGACCCAAAGTGGAGACGGCACCAGGAAATGATGGCAAGAACTGAAATCAGTGTGATTAACTGAGTCATATTAGACAGCAAGCAATGCTAGCATAGGCGCAGGTCGGTAGCAAGCGTCTGTGCCTTTGTAGTTGTTCTCGTCTCGTAGCTCTTCGTAGAAAGCGCTGTGTTCTGCTGTGACCGTAACTCCTGTCTGGCATGCTCACTTCCTTTGTAGTTTTCTTCATTTCTGACCATTGAAGGAGGGTGGAGGTGGGCGGGGCGAGTTGTATGTGTGGTTGTGTGCTTTAGTTTTGCTGCTGCTAGTGTCACCTGACCTTCTGTAATGGATTGTTCCTTTTACAGGTGAGCAGTAAGTCAGTGGAGACACTAGATTCAAACTCTTGTAGTTTCCATAGACTGTTGAGAAAGATGGAGGTAGCGTCCGTGAGGTCACCCATTGGTTTCTGCGGAGTGGTTTTGTGGCAAATTGTGGGCGTGTCCCTCGTCACCATCTCGCCGAATCCTAACTCCTCCCGGGTCCCGGTTCATTCAAAAATGGGAAAAGAGGCGGAGCCCACACGGAGCTGTGGGTGGGCTCGTGCTGCCGCCACCTCATCCGCGGGACGTAACGGGTCGGATCGGGTGTCAGTCAAGAGACCGCGCCCTTATTATGGATCAAATGAAAATAAGCGAGTTAGAAAAAGATTCACCCTGTACAGTCGTCATGGTAACACATGAGACCAGAACCAAAGTTTGTACCAGAGCAAACTTTTTTCATTCTCCACTGAAGTTGATCATTGTAACATTGGAGTCGATGGGGATTCGCTCCCTTGAGGAGTCAGTCCCCAGTGGCCACCCCATGAACTGCAGGCTTTTTCACTTCTATTGTGCTTCATTGTGTCTGCACCGGAGGTCGCCCGTCGGAAGTGTCGCAATCCTGCCGGGTTTCTCGGTTACTCGTCAGTAAGAGCTTGTTACAGGCCTATTTCTTTAAAGTCCAGATAAACAGTATAGTCGGAATCCCGGATCAGAGTGATTTTACTGGCACTGAAAGACATTGCGCAACAGAGCGACAGAGATGTTTCCCACAAGCTTATTCCCTTTTCTGCCTGTTGGGTCTTTGCTTCTGAATAAAACAAGCCTCACCCTTTCTGATCTTGAGCTCCGACATCGTGTTCAGTTCCAGCCTTTGTGAACCAAACCTGCTTGGCAGTAGTTAGTAGACTTCAGTCTTTTGAAGTCAGCCTCTCGTCTGACCTGAGGTTCCAAACAACAGAACACAAGGACCATCTCTGTAACGTCAAGTGTTTGTGTTGGGGCCTTGGGGGCAAACTGTAGACCGGCTTTCATTTATGCCCCTGGAACATTTCACTCCTCCATCACTTTGGTTGATTTGGGAAAACGTGAACACAGACGTTGCTCTGTTTTCACACTCTTTGTCCCCAAATGAACCAAGAGAGAGAGAATTCGATGGGACCACCACCACCCCTACGTAGCACGTGGTACTTAGCATCGCAGACCTACGATGCAAACACACAGGTTTTGTTTGTAGAATAGCTCCAGCCGCTAACAACCGATTTAAATGAAGTGCAGTCGAAGCTTTTGTGGCGACTCGGCAGAAAAAAACAAAACTGTTTTCCTGGGAAACACATTTATATAAGAATAGTGTTTTTAGTTGAATTGAAGAATGTACTTTAAGGTTCAATAATTCATTAACATAATATGGATATGATGGTGTCAAACAGATAATACGAATGAATAGAGTAAAAATGGAATGGGTTAGCAGAAGAACTGGACATCATAGCAATTTGACAGTGAAATAATATAGAAAATACATACTTGATTTATGACCTAGAGTATATGTGTAACACCTGTGCTGTATTTCAACTACAGTTCCCAGAATGCCCTGTTGGAAGCTTTGATTAGACATGTAAATGTCAAACAACGTTGAGTTTTTGTAGAACACAGACAGACACAGTTTAATGTGAATCCAACGTTCGCTGCAGCAAATCAAAGGAGAATTCACAGCACTCTCAACAAATGTGGTGAAATATTTGTAATAATACTGATATAAACTCGGCCCTGGGTTAAAGTCTTGAATAATTAAGGACTACCATTCCACACCACTGTGGTGGGACCCGTTTCACCTCTTCACCCTCTGGTCCAAGCTTGTGCTCCTGCTCGGGGAAGTTCCAGCTTGTAACGACATGGAGAAAGAATCAAGCAACTGTTTTGAATTCCACAACATTCGGTCACGACTCCTCTGCTCTCACCAACCCAGCGGCTCCAGACTGTGAGTGGGAGGAGTTGGACTCTTGACAGGTTGATGTGCAGAAGCCCTTTTAGTGGTTTGTTCCTTTCAGGCCGGGAATGAGAATGAAACAAATCACCCAGGGCCACAAGCTGCAGCTATCGATTCTTTTTGTAATCGATTGATCTATCGATTCTTTTCTTCCGGGCGAAAAAGTAGTCAAAATGTGGAAAAGACGTGTGTGTAGTGTCAGTTCCTTAACCAACAGTTCCAGCAGAACATGAATTAAAGGTGCAGTGTGTAAGATCTTCAAATCACAAAACGATGATAGAAAGCCATTTGAAATACCCTAACATGAGCCCTTTAACGTATATTTACATGAGGAGCCGGTCCACCCTATGGGGCCCACCATGTTTTTACAGTAGTAAAAGTGGACGCACTAAACTTCTTTTGAGCTTTATTGACGACTGAAGTCGACCACAGCTTCTCCCGCATGTTCAAATGGGAAGGTGATGGATGCAATATGCAACATCACCTGTAGATGTTGCCAAATTTGACACACTGCACCTTTAAAAATCAGATTCAAGAAAATTGTAACCAAATAATTTTCCGTGAATCGTTTCAGCTGTATTTCCACCTGTTGTCGTCATCCTTGCACGTACGTGTTCTCTGTCACCTCCGTAACTCCTGGTTTCACCCTGGATGGAGTTTGGAAGGCGTGGTTTCCTCCCCCGCTGAGGTCGGCGGGTCGGGGGCGGGGTCACCCAAACTTGTGCTCTGCTGTGTCTTGGCTGCAGGACTGGGAGGCGGAGAGCCACGACTGGTACTGCTTCGAGTGTCACCTACCGGGCGACGTCCTCACCTGCGACAACTGCTTCCGGGTCTATCACCTGAAGTGTCTGTCCGACGAGTGCAGGCCCAGAGACGGAGGATCGCACTGGCAGTGTGTCATCTGCAGAGTACGTGGTCAAAGGAAGCCAGCGCGAGGAATGTGCAGCCCCCGCTCTGACCTCTTAGTTCAGACACGTCTCTGCCGCGCAGGTTGTTGGAATGTCAACATACGATGGCGATGACGGCCAACGTCCTCCATTACCTGCTAAAAACAACAAGACTTTATTCGCTGGTCAAGAGGGTGGGAAGTCTTTTTGAGGGGGAGCGCCCTCTGCTGGAAATCTGGGCATAATCCTATACATATATATTTATATACGCTGATGCATTTGTTTTTTTATTGGGAAAGGGAGACAGTTACAGTATAGAGTTACATAAGCACATACACATTCCCATTGTTTTTTGACAAACAAACATGGAACATAGTCTCTATAGCAAATGTAAAAATATGTTTAAGCAAATTAATACAAAAAGAAAAAGAACAGAATGGAGAGGAAGTAAAAAAATAAATTTAATTTAATTTAGTAAAATTTAATCAATTGAAATGAAGACACATCAATAAATGGCGGGGGTCCGTCGGAGGGCGAGATGGGCAAAGATCTGAAGTAGTTCAGGGGTGGGTTCCATTTCTGAAAGATTTGTTTGAGCAGCCTTTAACTGTTGAGAGTCATCTAAGAAAAAACATGACACCATTAAGACAGAGGCTGAAGTATTTCTGCCGTTTTTCCAAACATGTCAAAAGTCATTATAGTTGGAATATGCACGCTTTATAAGGCTGATGACCCCTCTGCCCTTTGAGCTATTGTGTATTTGGGCCAAAATGAAAGTTCACTGAATTTCAAAATGCATCATTCGACCTGTAAGGTCAGATCAGCGGAGGCTGTTGTGTTAAACGTGCCTCCTCCCACTCATGTTTTGGACACGTCACGTTTCCCCCCACAGGGCAGTAAAAAGAAGAACCTGAACAAACAGGAGATGTGTAAATACCTGCGTTTCATCGTCCAGCGCATGAAGGAGAGGGTGAGTACAACCCTTCATTTCTAGTCACCCAAGCTCCAACAGCCCATCGGGATCGATAACCAATAATAATCTATATGGACCCCGAGACAGTTTCCTAAGTGCCACCCTTCACGAGGGCAGTTCAGCCTTGTTAAGGCTGTCTGACTAAATGGGGTTTAAAGCCAAAGGGGTTGTTTCTGCTTTTGGTTGGGGTTAGGGTTGGGGTTGGGGTTGGGGTTAGGGTTGGGGTTAGGGTAAGGGTTGGGGTTGGGGTTAGGGGAGGGTTAAAGGTTAAGATTAGGGTTAAGGGTGGGGGTTAGGGTTGGGGTTGGGGTTGGGGTAAGGGTTGGCGTTAGGGTAAGGGTTGGGGTAAGGGTTGGGGTTGGGGTTGGGGTTAGGGTTGGGGTAAGGGTTGGGGTTGGGGTAAGGGTTAGGGTTGGGGTTAGGGTTAGGGTTAGGGTTGGGCTTGGGGTTGGGGTAAGGGTTGGGGTTGGGGTTAGGGCCCAGCCTGATGTTGTCAGCTGACGGGTGCAGCTCTGCTCCTCCACGTTTCAGGCGGTGGACCTGAGCAAGAAAGGCAAAGACACGAAACATCCCATGTACAAACGACTGATCCACACGGCGCTGGACGTCTCCAACATCCAAGAGGTAACGCTGAAACTCTGCTCGGACTCCATACTCGCACACACCTTAACTTAAAGGTGCAGTCTGTACCATATTGGTCATTTTTGTCCCTTCTGAAAACGTTACAAAATAACTTTACTGACATCTTCATGAATTTGTAATCGTCTAAATGCTTTATTTTTGTCCCATTCTCGTTAAATCAGCCCATTAATGTAATTAATATGAGAAGTGGCCCCTCTCTATGGAGGCGGCCATGTTTTTACAGCAGTAAAAGTGGACGTACTAAACATCTGTAGAGTTTTAACAGCAACTGAAGTGGAGCTCAGGTTCTCATGTTCAGAAGAGTGAGGCTGAGCTGATGATACAACACTTCACCTCTAGAGGTCAGCACATCTCACACACTGCACCTTTAAAGTGTAGGTTTAAAGACCTTTGTCTACGACACAGCTCCTCAGGTAAATCAAGTCCTCGGTCATAATTTAGAGGCGTGGTTAGAAAAGAAGTCGCCCCCTGCTGGAGCAGACTGGCACACGCTCTCCATGTCCAGATGACTCTTTATGTCGTGACGCTCTCATGTCGCTTTGTGTCTCTTGAACAGAATTTGTCGGCGGGGAAGTACAAGAGCTTTGACGAGTTCAAAGCAGACGCTCAGCTGATCGTGCACAACACCGCCATCTTGTATGGAGGTGAGTGGAGGATCAACGGCTTTTATCCTCGTGTTCCTCACCCGCTCTCCCCCTCAATGATGTGATCTCCATTCCTTCGTGCAGTTCACAGCGACCAGGCGGAGATCGCGCGGCTGCTGTTCAGCGACACGTGCCACGAGGTAAAACTGGCTCATCTGCCCCCCCCCCCCCCCCCCCCCCCCTCCCCCCCCCCCCCCGGGTATCATCCCCCTCTCTGGGTTTCAAACGCTCTCTGCTTGGTTTCCTCTCTCTTGCTCTGGCAGCTGAACGAGTTGTTGCTGTGTAAGAACTGTTTCTACCTGTCCAACGCGCGGCCGGACAACTGGTTCTGTTACCCCTGTGTGAGTACGCGCAAAGCCACTGTTCCAGGAGCAGCCTGTTTCCTGCAACAACAGGAAACGGGGAACCTGATGCACAGTTGCCGTTTCCATCCTTTGTGGCACATTCAACAAGGTTCTGTAAATGTGTCTGATAGATTTGAGCACATGACATCATCAGTCATCATTGTTTTTAGTTTGTATCACTAGTCTAACCTGTGTGTGTGTGTGTGTGTGTGTGTGTGTGTGTGTGTGTGTGTGTGTGTGTGTTACCATGGCAGAGCCCCAGTCACGACCTGGTTTGGGCGAAGATGAAGGGTTTTGGCTACTGGCCGGCCAAAGTCCTGCAGAGGGAGGACAACCAGGTGGATGTTCGCTTCTTTGGACACCAGCATCAGAGGTCAGCCCATGTGGATGACATCACAACACTTTCTCTCTTTTGATTGGTTGAGCCAACGGCAGCAGCACCAGCTGTCTCGACTCTCGCAGGAATAGTCTCATTTATCTTTTTCAAAGTGTAAAGGAAAAGAAAGAGAGTTCCCCGGCCTGAAACATTCAATTGGAGCAGTGCTACTGGGAGAGTTGAGGTGTTTTCTTCTCTCTTGGCGTTTCCAGAGCGTGGATCCCCTCCGACAACATCCAGGACATCAAGGTGAGCGTCCAGCAGCTGCAGGTCAAACGCAGCAACGGCTGGAAGAAGGCGTGCGAGGAGCTGGAGGTTTATCAGCGTTTCCTGAGGGAGGGACGCTTCTGGAAAACAAAAATGGACGAGGCGAACTTGCCGCATCCGCAGCACCAACAGACTCAGCGGCAGCAGCAGCAGCAGGAGCAGCAGCAGCAGCAGCAGCAGCAGCAGCAGCAGGAGGAGGAGGAGGAGGAAGAGGAAGCGGAGGAGGAAGAGGGCAGTGGCAGCAAGAGGTCAGACAGAGTGGAGCGGACGGAGGAAGCAGAGTCCAGTATCTCCTCCACCAGCAACGAGCAGGTTCGACATGTGAGTGTTTGACCTCAGAGAAGGAAACGGTGCTAAGAGATTTAAAGGTGCAGTCTGTAAGATTTCTGTCCCTTTGGTCGCTTCTAAAAAAATATTACAAAACAACGACATACTGACATCTTCAGGAATTCCTGATCACCGCAATGTTTAGTGTCTTTCCCACGACCTTTAAATGAGCCCATTAATGTATGTTTACATGAGGAGTGGCTCCTCTCTACGGGGGCGGCCATGTTGTTACTGGAATAAAAGTGGACGTACTCAACATCTGTAGAGTTTGAACAACAACTGAAGTGGAGCACAGCTTCTCCTCATGTTCAGAAGAGTGAGCTGATGATACAACATGACACTTCACCTCTAGAGGTCAGCACACCTCACACACTGCACCTTTAAAGAGAATTCATCTGGATCTGCAAACACATGAAAATCAATGTTTAAAAAACAGTGTGTCGCTATGTGATTCCTGATGACTCGTTGGTCTCACTGATTCTCCTGCAGCTGAAAAGCAGCCTGGAGCCGAAGGCGAAGAAGAGCCGTCGGACTCAGATAGTGGAGCCCAAAGAGGAAGCCAGTGTAAGTCCCACTGCTGTGTGTGCTGATGAGTGGGAGGTTCTTCAGTCAGTTTCCCTTCACCCTCGTTCATCGCCACGGACACTTCTGTCAGGGTTCACCTCCTTCATCATTCTGCCCAGGACCCGGAGCCGGAGATGGAGGCGGTGAGCTCCAGTCAGGAGATTCCCGTGTCCTCTGCGCCGCCGCAGCCCGAGAAGCTGTCGGTGTCCACGCAGACCAAGAAGGCCAGCGGGGGGTCGCCGCGCACGCTGCACCGCGGCACCCAGACCAACAGCGACGGCGCCTGCCAGAACATGTGCCACGAGAAATACACCAAGGTCTTCAACGACGTCAAGGAGATGATGAAGGCCGACAACAAGCGTGAGACGGAGAGGGTGGTCCGGGAGGCTCTGGAGAAGGTGGGTTTGTGTCGAGCTCGAAGTTTGACCCGCGTTGGCGGCAGCGCCATTCAACGTGTCTGGCGTGGAACGGCGTGTCCTCTCCGTGTGCTCTGTTCCAGCTGCGGGCGGAGATGGAGGAGGAGAAGCGACAGGCGGTGAGCAAGGCTGTGGCCGGAGCTCAGACGGAGATGGAGAGGAAGTGTAAGCAGGTGAAAGAGAAGTGTAAAGAGGAGCTGGTGGAGGAGGTGAAGAAGCTGGTGGCCCAACACAAACAGCTCCTCTCGCAGACCAAGAAGAAACAGTGGGTGAGTTCTGCCGCCTCCTTTTCTCCTGATCTTTCATGCGTCGTACATCAGGGTCTCCATCCCCCCGCCCACCCGCCTCACCTGCTTATTCAGTGGCGCGTGGCGGCGGGAGCAGCTCCAGCAGAGGGCGCCCCGCTCTGTCCGGGTGCTTCTCTCTGCCACCTGCTCCCATTCGATCTCTCCCGCCGGCGCCGAGTCCCCGGGTTTGACCCGGGCGTTTGAGCCCATGGGCCCAGTGTCCGTATGTGGAGCGGGCGAGGCCGGAGTCGAACCCGTGACCTTACGCTTGGAGGGCAACTCCCCCAGCCACTCAACCGCCGCCGCACCAACGATCCGATAGTTTGAAGGAAGTACGGACTTAGGATCCACCCTCCTGTCAGAAGGGGCTGTAAGCCTTAAAGGTGCAGTGTGTGAGATTTGGCGCATTTTTGTAAAAAAGACTTTGGGAGCGGCGCTGACGAGCCGGTGGCAGCCAGCGCGACCGGCGCCTTCCCTCAGCTTCTCCACCGATCGATCGGTGGGCTGTCGCGTCGACGTCCCGCGCGGCGGCGTGTGCGAGCTGTGGCCGAGGCGCTGACGGCGCCGCTGTGCGTTGTTTTGCAGTGTTACAACTGTGAGGAGGAGGCCATGTACCACTGCTGCTGGAACACGTCCTACTGCTCCATCAAGTGTCAGCAGGAGCACTGGCACGCCGACCACAAACGGACCTGCCGCAGGAAGAGATGAACCGCAGGCCACGCCCCCTCTCTGACCCATGCACAGCACGCCATTGGCTGGTCAGTCAGTGTCAACAACAACACACACACACACACACATATATATATATATATATATACAGTATATACACTCACACCATCCTTCCTGCTTCTCTACTTGCCTTCCTGAAACTTTGAGGAGCCAATGTTTTCCGCCATTTTTTTTTTCTCTGTTATTTAATTTTTTTCCCGTCTACACTAAACTCTTTTCTTCTCTGAATCGTGAACAGTTTGTTGGAGACTTTGGCTCCGATGAGTCGTGGCAAGCTTTTTTGTTTCTGTTCATTTGACTGAAGTGCTAATTTGGAGCTTTTGTCGGCAACTGTGTTATTGAATGTGTAGTGACAGATGAGCATTAACAGTTTTATGACTTTTCTTACTGTAAATGCGACAAAGGCGCCGATGATCCAACAAAAAAACAACCTAAAGTACCGTCGCTGCTCCGAGCTGCCTGTGGTCGTAGGGAAATTAAAAGTAGAACAATAAAGTTACAGACGATACCAAATCCTGAATGACACTCTAATTAAAAACCTTTGCGGGGGAATAGCACCTTTGATCACGTCTACCTACGATCACGGCTTATTGGGAACAGGGTCACGAGCTCGGCCTTAAACGAGGCCGGCGAGGAAAGTAACGTTTGTTATAAATACAATTCGTGTTCTGCACATTTTTTAATAAACTGTCATTTGTACGAGTAGCTCAAGGTATTGAAGTTAAATTAAACGGATCTTTGAGAGACCCCCCCCCTCCCCCCACAGCCCAAATGTGTCGTACCACAAACGAAATTAAAATGACAACATTTTGCCATCGTGCGCGTCCTCCTCCCTTTCGTGTTCTCCTTACAAAAAACACGCAGAAGATCAAAGAGCAGGGGCGCGGTCGCCGTCATGTTTACAGTCGGAGCTTCACCTCGTTTTCATTTCCTCTTCAAGCTGAAGGGAAGCGAAGCCGGAGACTCTGCTGCCTCTGCTGGAGCCGGTGGTCAGTGCCTGTTTTCTGTTTTCATGCTCTTCCTCCCGCTTCAGGAGAAGAGACGCGCATGTGGATCCTTCCATCGTCGTTCCTCTTTGTTTTGATTTTCATTCGATCCAGTTAAAGGTGCAGCGTGTGTGGAATTTCAGTCCTTTTTGTCCCTTTGAAAAAAATATGACTACATGAACACAAGGCAGGGAGGAGTCGGGCATCGGCAAGATGGCCGACGAGTGACCGACGGACGCGGGAACAGGAAGTGTTAGCGTGCTAATGTACAGTACGTCTCCTCCTCCCGCCGGCGCCATGATGGACGTCGTTGGCTTCACTTCTTCCTCTTTGATGCGGCAATGAAATTGCCAGTGTTCTTTCAAAAATGCAACTTTTAAAGTTTGTCCTCGGTGATGAAGTTTGACTGAACGGACGAAAACGTTTCATCATCTCTGTACAGATGCATCTGGGATTTGTTGTTGTTTTTAAACCCACATCAACGTGTGCGTCTGGTTCCGTGTGGAGAATAAAGAACAGTCCGTTTTCACACGTTGGGCCGAGCCAGGCTTTTCTTTCTGTTCCCTCACCTTGTTGTTGTTGTTGTTGTTGTTGGGCAGATATTTGTGCTTGATCACAGAACACAGTGGTTTCGCTTTTCAGCAAAGACGTATGCAAATTAGTGTTGTAACTTTTCCTTCTGAGAGCAAACACACGTCGTTTACCACGGGAGATTGTAAACAACAGATAGGCAGGAAGCTGTGTGTGTGTGTGCGTGTGTGTGTGCGTGTGTGTGTGTGTGTGTGTGTCCGTGTCCATGCCTGCGTGCGAGCGGAGATTCTGTAGATTTTGGTCCCGGTGTTGGGTTCGATGCCCAGACTGTTTCTAAAGACGGACGTCGTGTCGGTGACATCACCCATAGTTTTCTGTACAGTGCTGAGGAGGCTCATTGTGGGCGGGTCACTTGCCCACCATGTTGCCCAGGCCTAACTCCTCCTACTTCCTGGTTCATCCAAATACGGGCAAAGAGGCGGAGCACAGGTAGAGCTGGAGGCGGGCCCATGGTGCTGTCACTCAAGAGGCCACGCTCATTAATTATGCACAATTTCAAACCTGGATTAGATTAAAAATAAGCCCCGCCCCCTGTACAGTTGTCATGGTAACACATGTGACTGTGTGAAACCCAAACCGTAGTTTGTACCAGACTGTAAACATGTTTCATTCACCTCTGAAGTTCAGCATGTAAACATGGGAGTCTGTGGGGGCGGAGCCTCTAGTGGCCGCCCTGTGAACTGCACGCGTTCAGGAGGTCGCTGCTCGGTTGGACGATGATATTGAATGTTAGTAAATATTGTGATGGTCCACAATCGGAGAATCACCACGAACTTTGCCCGGAAACGTGTTCTGTTTTTTTATTTGTATTTTTTGTCTTCATTTCATTTGTAATGTTTTTTTGTCAAACCCGTTGAACAGCTGAGCCTTGGTTTCACCGATCAGCCGATTCTTCGTCCTGCGGCGGCATCGAAGCCGATTCCTGTCATGGCCGTTGCAGTACATGCGTGTCAACATGTAAACAACTCTTCTTCAGCCGGACGACTGTTAGGTTTAGTTTTGTACAATGTACAACTGTCAGCGCGCAGCCTCCAGCACGTTTGTTTTCTTTTTTATGATAATGATTATTGTTATTCATGTTCCTCTTCTTCTTCTTCTTGTTTTTAACGGCGTGAACCACACTGCTCCTTCAGTGTAACTGAACCATTCGATGTGACGACTTTTAACAAACTGTTAAAAAAGAAAAACAAATAATAAATGCATGACACGTTTTATGTGGCCACTGCTTCTCTCTCTCTCTCTCTCTCTCTCTCTCTCTCTTTTTATATTCGTCCATCCAGACATTAAGGTTACAGTGTGAATTTTTTTTTCCGCTATGTGGAGAAAAAAAAAGAAATGATGTCATTCCAGTTTGTATCTCTGGTTTTTAAACTGCATGTGTAAAGGTGTGTGTGTGTGTGTATTTTTGGCTCCTCCCCCCCCCCGCCCCCCCCTCCCCCCCCCCCCCCCCCCCCCACCCACACTGCCCCCCCCCCCCCCCCCCGCCCCCAACACCACACGATCGTAGAAAGGTGTCTTGAAACACCAATGCCATCATTTGTATGTGACACAAACACAAACACAACTAAGGACATGGAGACTTTGTTCTCAGAATGGAGGTAAAAGAGCAGAGGCAGCAGCCAGACAGGTCCCTGCAGAAGTATTTCAGTCAGCGAGCAGAGAAGTTTACGCCTCATCGTCCAACCAGGTGTTGACTGCACGGAGCCATTTTGTTCTCAGAGACAATCAAGGCGCAGGGTCACTGGTGCCAGGCTTCATGACCCATTCCGTGGTGCCGCTCTCTGGCCAATCAGTGACCTGCAGCTTGTTGCCGTCAAATGTTTGGATCATCTCAGCTTGCTTGGAACTTTGCCCGAGTAGGTAATGAAAAGCGGTCGCGGGTACTAATGGAAAACCCGAAAACAAGTCGAGCCCAGTGGGTACGAGTGGAAAACCCGAAAACAAGTCGAGCCCAGTAGGTACGAGTGGAAAAGCTGGTCAGCAGTTTTAATTTTTAACAACTTAGTTTTTTATTATTAAGAATCTGGACCAATATATCTGATGTGAATACAATCGTTTGACAGAATTGATTGTTCTGTTGCATGTGTCAGCTTTTGTTTTCCGTCGGTCTGGGTCAGAACACGGCTGCTTCACGCGTGACTCTCTGAAGAGTGTGGGTTTTCCTGTTGGTTTTCTCCCTCCTCGATTGATCGGTTGATAAAACGCAGCTCAAGATAATACCAATCAAACCAAACGGGTGGGTTCAACATGCAGCACTCAGACGTCGATGTGAGTATTTTATTTTGACGAATGGTGCAGAACAAAGTGACACTGCACATTCACAGCTTTACTAATGATCAACTTACAGTTCATCACGCTGGATCATCGCTGCGTAAACGTCCACAGCACCAACTGTCACTGCACAGTAAACAAAAGCCTCAGGTGTAAGTTTAAGAATTATTTTGCACAACCACAGTTTCTCATTTCACATACAACATTTATGACACATGAGCTTCGATAAGTTTAAAACAAAGACAGATCGGTGGCTTGTCCAGATGTCTTTGGTTTGACTCCAGTATTCTGTCAAGACCCAATCTAACTGGGGCTGGATTCCCACGCCGACCTGTACTGCTACCTCACTCACCGTCACGCTCAGGATCACTTCACTGCCAACAATCAGACCAATCACGTCACTGTCATGTTTGCAGAGCTGACAGAGGAGGAAACAATCAGCAGTGACATGTTGGACAGGAGTCGTGGCCACGACGATGACATCACAGACTGAAGGAAGTCCTTCATGGAGCCAGCTCATGAATACATCTACAATCGTTTATGGAAACTAAACTCATGAGGAGAAAGTACGGAAGTCGAGTAAAGGAACACCAACATAGCTCTGGCAATACAAAGTGAGCGCTCCGATGTAGGAATTGGAATCTAAAGCTCCTGAAATGGCCGCCAGAGTCCTTCCCCCTGACCTCACTGAGACTCTTTGAATGAGCTGCAGGCCAGAGGGAAACATTTGCAGAGAAATAGATCCGTTCAATTGACCAAAGCTAATTACAGCTGAAAAATGAACATGACAGTGTCAAAGCACGGACGGTGCTTCAACGGGCTCTGACACTCAGCCTCAGCCACGACAGCAGCTCAGGACAACGTGAGGCAGAGCCAGGCCTGACTCTCTGACACATTCAGATATGAACAACCAGCTCCTGCACATGTTCATGTCAACTCAAGCAAAGGCCGGTCCTTCAAAGTGTCTCAGTAAACTGGAGCAGCCAGTTGCTAAATAGTCTTTGGAGGAAAACGTGCTGTTCTCTGAAGAGTTGACACAATCTCGGCGAAACAATAGTAAATATTGTTGGATGAAATTTGATTTGTAAAAAGTCATAATGGCGGTAAATGAAAAACAAGTGAAGCCTTCACTTCTTGCGTGGCACCTTGTCGCCAAGTGGAACTTCATCCAAGAGTTTCTGCAGAGACCACAAAAGAATGTTAGTTACAACATGTTAAATAAAAACATTATCGATGAAACTAAATATATTTATTTCAGTGTGATATGTTTAATATATACAGAATTTGACCTTTATGAAAAAACATAGAAACAAGCACATATATGACAATAAAACTAGTTCAAGTTCCTCATTGACATTTACATTTGTACTCTATACTTTGTTTACAACTTCCTTCAAACAGGATCCATACAGACAATTAAAAAGAATGACAGAGTGATGGTCAATTTCAATTATATATAAAAAGCAATAAGATATATAAGATTATATCATAAGCAAGGTAGACTATGCACACACACACACAGACACACACACACACACACACCTGGAGCAGTCTGCTGTAGTAGGTGAAGCCGTCCTCGCCGTCCGTGCGGCTGTCCTCCACCTTGTACCTCCTGCAGGCCAGCAGCAGCTCGTTGGAGCTGTAGAGGGGGGCCGGATCAATGGAGTGGCTGTTGATCAGACTGACCAGATACTCTCTGTAGTGCTTCCTTCATCCCAGGGGAGAGAGAGAGCATCGTTTCAGTATCAACACACTGACTGAAATATACTTGGCCACATCTTATTAGAGCTGATTCCACATAAAAACGCAATATATTACATTTATGTCCCAATATTAGGATTGATATTGTCATGAATGTTACTTTTAGGGCAATATATCGTTACTATCTTCTGGCTTGTTATTATCTCTCTCTCTCTCTATATATATATATATATATAGATTTGATGAATATATGGGGAATGAATGGTTCCTCATATGTCACTCCTCATTATCTCTAATTACCTTTACCTGTGTATCATTAGCTCCTCCCCTTTCTCTGAGTGCTTCAGGGGCGGTCTCACACACTCCCAAACTTTTTACTTCCTTTCCTTCCACCCAGTTAGTTCATCCTCCTCTCCTCACTCTAGCTTGGTGATTTTGAACTGTTGACCTTGTTTGTTTACTGATATGATTTCAATAATACTTATGATTCTGGGGATTCAAGCTAATACAAAGACAAAGTATCGTATAGATGAATGAGGTTAAAGACATGAAGAACTTTCGTACTCGCAGAGTCCAGCATATCCGTGCTGGGTCTGCGCTCCACAGGCTGAATCTGGCTGCTGCCCTCCCTCGTCCTTCTGCTCGATCACTCCACACAGACCTGGAAACAAAGGAAGGATGACAAAGAGCAGAACACACACCTTTGATACACATTCAGGATCACATGTGAGGGTGTGGAGACCCCTGCTGAGGCTCTCAGGTGTGTGAAGCCCTGTGAGATAAACTATGATGTGCAGATGCAGGCTGTGTAAATAAAACCTGATTTGATTTGATTTTAGAGCTGAGATCAAATTCATCCTGGTTTACATGTGTGTTGTATCTCATATGTACTCATCTAACTCTTCAAGCTCATAATTAAAACACATTCCATCATAACAGCACAAACCTTGTGCAAATCAACAAATAATAAAAATGGGTGCAGTACTACTTCCACCAAGAGTCACTGTTATTGTTATTGCGTATTGTGATCGTTTGGTTCATGTTCCTTTAAAGTGAAAATAAGAATTCATACTTGAAACACAAAGTTGACACAAGCTTTTAAGCACAGAGAGGAGTGAGTCTGTGCCCACCTGTCTGAGTTCCAGGGGGGGGCTCGCTGTTAAATGCTACTTCATTCGTCTGCGGATCACAAAGAAAAAATGATATGAATCAGTTGAACATGTTCTGATTCAGTGGCTCTGAGGCGTCCTCAGCAAAGACAGAGTCAATCAGTGTGTGTGTGTGTGTGTGTGTGTGTGTGTGTGTGTGTGTGTGTGTGTGTGTGTGTGTGTGTGGACCTGGAGTAAAGCTTGCAGTCTAGAAGGCTCCCAGTCTCTCAGGTAGAAGAGACAGTCTCTGGGATGATGAGCGTGTAGTCCTGACACACTGCACTCGTCCACTGCACAGGTCTGAGGGAGAGTCCGGGCGAAACGACATCACACTTCATCACATCGTAACAGCAGCGCTAACAGACATGTTTCAGGAGGCAAGAACACATCCGATATAACGCACTGCAGCTTGAAGCAGATGGACTTACAGTGTGGAAAGGGTTGTTGCAGCCACTGCAGAACTGGTAGCGACACTGAGAGCAGCAGAAATGCATACAGCCTCCTTTAGACAGCGCGTACTGAAAGCGGCAGTTGGGACAAGCTGGATGTGGAGGGGAGACAGACCATGAACGATAAGACGAGGAGAACGGAAAGTGATGAACTCAGATGAGTTAGAAGTTCAAAACGATGTTCATGTGATCTTCAAGTAGCAGAGGGAGCACGCAGGTGGTTTACTGACTGAGCTGAAGAACATCAGCCCTGTGAACCCTGAAGAACATCTTCTTCTTTGGTCACTTCACCTTCATTTGTTCAAATATGAAAACGACAAGTTGAAACTTCCACATGAGAAATGTGTGATTAAAAGTAACAATAATTATTCTTTGTTATATTTCCAAAAATGACCATCAATTCAGTCCACGGTCTGGAAACAAGTGGTGACTTGTGTTACGAGACAGAACTAGAAAGCATCAGGCTGCTTCAGCAGGTTGTGTTTCAGGTTTAAACCTGGAATGAATGCAACCCTCGCTTAGGTCAATGGTGTGTGTGTGTGTGTGTGTGTGTGTGTGTGTGTGTGTGTGGACTTACTGATGCCGTTGTCTCTGAGGTACCCAGCCAGGCCCTGCTTCTGATACTCAGGATCATTCTCTCTCTTCCATGACTGGTACTGTTCACAGGACAGTCCTGCATGCTGAGACTCCCACTGCAGGGGACAGAGGACAGAGGACACAGGCTGTCACACACTCCACTGGTCAAGACTTCAGAGCATTCTAATCACTTCAAATGGAAGAGAAAACATTGATCCAGGTAAGTAGGATACAAAGTGTAAGTACGATGATAAGCTCATTCACTGTCGATGAACAGATGTGTAGGTATGTGTTTATATGTAAGTGTCCATTATCACCTGCTCTTATATCCAATTATAATATATAAGTGTCTGTACACTAATGCATAATATGACATATTGTGACTTTTGTAATTAATATTCAATTAGTGTAGAATAAGGTGCGAGTAGACTCAATGGACAAAACTACAGTTTGCTTACTTAGTCAGACAAACGATCAAAGCGTGGTACATGCAGCACTTTTCCTCTTTGGCATGCAGAATGGAAAATACTGGGATAGAACTGAAGACCCTCTGTTGGAACGCAACCATTCTGACCCCCAGTTTAAATCAATGAAAAGACAAAAAGCACAGAGAGAGAGAGACAGACGCTGAATACTTACAGGTCTTTTACACTGAGCACAGAAACTGTTGCGACACTGTAAACATGTCACCTTCAGCTGGTCACCGTCATAGATGAATCCATACGAACACTGAAGAGGGGAAGGACAACAGAAGCGCTCACGCTGAGGACTCGGCCCGAGGGGTTTCCAAAGTGAATCATCAACGTTTGACTCACGTGGCAGCACCACAGGAACTTGGGGTCTTTGATCAGAGCCTGCTCCGTCAGCTTCTTGTGGAACAGCTCGTAGACTTCTGGCTCCAGACATTCTCGCAGCTGACACATGAAAGTCAATGATACAACCTGAACCTCAGGAAATCGCTGTCTGATACTAAAGTGAGTGGAACTGAATTGGAAAGTTGACATTGGAAAGTGCTTATTGTCAGAATCATGATCACGTCATTATGACGGTGCAGAGCTGGAGGCAGACTTCACCACACACCCACTGAGCACTTTGCATCCTACTCTTATTCTTTAAATATGGATGATTGACCTCACATTCATCCAACACCTTTCACAACAGGAAATGTCATCAACAATTCAGGACCATTCAATCAGGATGGAATTTTGTTTTTTCGTTTTCCTTTAACTGCCAAATGGATACGTGGGAGTTGGAAGACTTCATGTCACAAAGTGAGGAGATGCTGGCAGGCAACAGCCAAAGCAAGCGACTGGAAAACCAGGTCACATTTGACTTCTAATGGCAACAGAGGGGCCAGGGGCCGGTTTGGAACCTGGATCAGGAAAGTGGTGTGAATTGTCATCAATTCCCTGAACGCTACATCAATAGATCCCACCCTTACCCTTCCTGCCCGGGCTCAGGACAAGATCAGTTGTGTTTACAGTGGCTCTCATCATGAGCTTGTGTAATCCCTCCAGGAACAGACCGTGTCCACGGCCAAACTCTCATTACACTTCCTAAGACAGCTTCTGCCGCGACGAGGCTCCAGCTCTTGGACTGACGCTCCTCATTCCCTCCCACTGAACTCGTTTAGTACCTGGATGTCCAGGGTGGAGAAGTAGCTGTTGAGGTGTTCAGGGTCATTGATGTTGGGCTCCCAGCAGACTGGACACACCATGTCCCTGATGTGTTTATCTCTCACAGCGATGGTGAAGTGTTGCTGGAAACATCCACAGCACACTGAGCACTGGCACGATGTCAGAGACTGCATCTGAAAGACAAGCGATGCCGTGGAAGAGGTGAGAGAAGAGAAGGAACCACTGCGAAGCCTTTGAAGCGCTGACTCTGAGGTTACCTTGCTGTGGGGGAAGACTGACAGACATATGGGACACTCTTTGGCCAGCACCCTCCTAATGAACTCCCTGTCGTGGGACTCGCGAACAGCCTGCACAACATCCTCCAGGGAGTAGGGGGCGCTGTGCTCCAGAAGCAGCGACAGAGCCAGCTCACAGCGCCCCCAGCTGGGAAGATCATACACAGCAAGCAGCCGACGACATATCCGCTGCAAGAGAAGATGGACGGAGCTCACACATCCAAGCAGGCAAATTCAGGAGAGGAGACATTTCACCTCAGGCTGAAGACGGAACCATCCAAAGGTAAACTACAGATCACAAGCCAGTTCAATCCTGCACACGGAGCCCAACAATTCACAGAGAATGATCAACCTATCCTCAAAAAGATTACACCTGTTTGTCAGGATGATGGATGTCCACAGGAGGCTCCTCGCGCTCACTCCAGATGCGGTTGTGGAAGGGCTCCAGCAGGGGTCGCTGTAGTAGAGCCAGGGCCCCTCTCACTTCACCACCACTTTGTTTCAAAGCCTCGTGGCAGCGAGTCTCATCCCTGAAGCCCATCGCACTCAGCTCCTTGATCTGAGGGGGAGGAGGAACATTCAGTCAGCAAGTCTGACGGAGAAGCTTCCGCACTCCCGGGCAGAGCGAGTCACCTTGGCCAGTCTGTCTCTCAGAGCCTGTCTGGCTGCTCTCTCAGTGTCGCCCCCTGCTGTCAGCCACGCCTGCTTGGCCTCTGCCCTGGACAGCTGGATTCCGCTCTCTGCCTCCGCAGGGTGCTCCTCTGCCCCGGCCTCCTCAGCCACAGCGGCGCTGGTCTTTGGGGTAGAACGGAGTCGGTGGTTAGCCTCTGCAGTGGGAGGAGCGGGTGAGAGTCGTGGTTACGGACTGAGAACGGACCGTGTGCTCTGCTGTGGACGGCTCGCACAGAATGGAAGCTGCGACAAACACCCTGATCTGATCCAACAGCGGCGGCAGCTCGGACTTTAACCACTTGTAGGGCAGAATGCTGCGGTCTCCTGACGCCCTCATGCTCGTGTAAACCTCCTCGGGACTCATTCCTTTCTTCTCCCCGTCCTGATTGACACCAAATGAAGAGACGCAGCTGAAAACGCAGGATTACACGTTGTAGGCTGTGACGTGGCAGTGAGAGGGGTGTTGGACGTGACTTGCTCTTATCAGCTGAATCAGTTTAAGCCCCTCCTCTTTCATCAGCTTCTGCCCTCTGGAACCCAAGTCTTCAAGGGCACGCTCCTTGGCTTTGATTGGCAGGGCGGGGACACGCCTGACAGGAGAGGGGGGGCGGAGCTTCACCGGGAGGGGTGCAGGTTCCGGACGCGCCAGGTCACACATCTCACACATTGTAGCCGGAGAATAGTTCAGATAGGTACAGAACTGACACACCCACTGGAAGAGAGAGTGACGGTGAGTGATTCTACAGACTCTTTGATTGGACCCGGCCCAAAACTCCACATGATATTAATAACAACAGTTATTTACGTGGTGCTGAATCACAAAAACATGTAGATCAACCAGGTCCCATGGGCAAAAAAAACGTTTACATACGTACACAGAGTGAACTGACCTGGCTGTCGGGGTCTCCAGGCATCCCCAGCACTGGCGCTGGTGGTCTTGGTGGGGTGATGGGTGGGTGTGATGGGGTCATCGGAGGTCGTGTGGCCAAACGAGGTCTTTCACACACCTCACACAGAACACTGCTGGCTGCATTCACCATGGTGCAGCTCTTACACTGCCACTCTACGAGACACACACACACACACACACACACACACACACACACACACACACACACACACACACACACACACACACACACACACACACACACACATCACACACACTTTTAAAGAAACCAAACATAAAGAGCTACAAATGCCCATTTTCACAAGAAGGTTCAAAATATACTTTAGACTAAAATAAGAGAAATCACTGATGATGATGTACTGAATATCACACACTCCTTCATAAATACACAATATTTGTTTAGAGGAGCATCAAACAATTACAACTTATTAACCAGTTGCATTTCTAACACTGATACAATGTGGAACAAAAAAGTGAAATGTGTGTGTGTGTGTGTGTGTGTGTGTGTGTGTGTGTGTGTGTGTGTGTGTGTGTGTGTGTGACACAGACAGGAAGTGGGTGGATTGAACATGTGTGATCACAGTCTCACACACTTTTACCAAACCTCTTAATGTTTCTGAAGCAGAAACTGTGGAACCACTTCCTCTTCAACAGAGTAATGCAGGAAGTGTGTGTGTGAGTGTGTGAGTGTGTGTGTGTGTGTGTGTGTGTGTGTGTGTGTGTATTTGGGCCTTTGAAGCAGGTGGACTGTGGGTGCAGTGTCACCCTCGTTAGAGATTGACAGGCTGTGAACTCAGGTTTAAAATGACCTCATCACTGTGACATGTACATCTCATCCCTCTCTCTCTCTCTCTCTCTCTCTCTCTCTCTCTCTCTCTCTCTCTCTCTCTCTCCCTCTCTCTCCCCCTCCTCTCTCTCTCTTTCTTCCCTTTGATTGGACCCGGCCCAAAACTCCACATGATATTAATAACAACAGTTATTTACGTGGTGCTGAATCACAAAAACATGCAGATCAACCAGGTCCCATGGGCAAAAAAAACGTTTACATACGTACACAGAGTGAACTGACCTGGCTGTCGGGGTCTCCAGGCATCCCCAGCACTGGCGCTGGTGGTCTTGGTGGGGTGATGGGTGGGTGTGATGGGGTCATCGGAGGTCGTGTGGCCAAACGAGGTCTTTCACACACCTCACACAGAACACTGCTGGCTGCATTCACCATGGTGCAGCTCTTACACTGCCACTCTACGAGGGAGGGACACACACACACACACACACACACACACACACACACACACACACACAC